>CAUYQG010296937.1:0-37625 GCA_963574415.1 Tarsius wallacei
TTTTTTTGAGTTGGAGTCTCACTCTGTCATCCAGACTGGAGTGCAGTGGCCGCTCCCGGCCACCGCAGCCTCGACCTGCTGGGCTCTGGCGATCCTTCCGCCTCAGCCTTCCAAGTAGCAGAAACTACAGGTGCACGCTACCACACCCGGCTAATTTTTTTTTTATTTGTTGTAGAGATGAGGTCTCACCGAGTTGCCCAGGCGGGTCTCGAACTTGAGGGCTCAGGCAGTCCACTCACCTCAGCAAGCACTGAGACACAAAGGAGAAGCTTAGTTTTTGTTGTTGGAATTCTCAGCCTGACAGGAGACAAGCGTGGAGAGAGACTGTGGCTCAATATAATGTGCACTAGCACTAGAATGTTTGAAGTGCTTGGTCACATTCAGAAGAAAGGCTCTATAAAGTTGGAAAATATTTCACAGAGGAGGAAGGGTCTAGGCTTCTCAGAATGGAGATGTCAAGAGGGGAGTCAAGGAGAAAGGAATCAGAGGAGGAAGAACAGGTATAAAGGCAAAGAGGCAGATGGTCATGGAATACTTCAGGAACTCACGGTGATGCAAACGGATCAGACCACGACCACAGTCTTGTGAAGGATGTCCTGCTAGACCATAAAAGATGGTATGTGTTGTGCCAAGGAATTCGAGATTTTTCCTGAGGACAGTTGGGAGCTTGTGATAGTATTAAAAGGAAGGAGAAGGGGGTCATATAGTCAGATAACCTATCAAAAATCACTCTAGTGGCCCACACTAAAGAATTTATTAGAGAAGACAAAAGCAAACTGGCTATTGATTGCTTTACAAACATGGGGCCAGGCTGCAAAAACACCTTGCATTGCCCAGTTCCCTATCACAGAGTGTTTAAAAGCCAGATAATTTCAAGTCAAGCTTCAGCTGTACCATGCACTGGCTATGTGACCTTAGAGAAATTACTGAATTTTTCTGAGCCTCTCTTTCATCATCTGTGACACTGAGATAACAGTGGTGCCTACATCATAGAGGTAGAGTCCCAGGCAGTCTGATTACCTGTATTGCTCACTTATTCTCTCCCAATCCTGGCTAAGTTCTGCCACTGGCCCAGGTTGCTACTTGTGGAATGATGCAATTAAATGAGATGATACAGGGCGGCTGTCTTATTCTTGGTCCCATGTTTTTTGGCCTTTTGTAGCTCCTGTTAAATCTCCTGGTTTTTGATCAGTATCTTTCCCTTCCCTTTCTGTATTGCTTATTCAGGGGTTGGCCCTTTCTTCTTCTTCCCTGAAGAATCCAATGGAGCAGGCCCATATTGTGTGAAGGAAAGATATTAGCCACTTCGTCTCTACAAAGAGAAAAAAAAATTAACTGTGCGTGGTGGCCACATCTATAGTCCCAGCTACTCAGGAGGCTGAAGTAGAATGATTGCCTGAACTCAAGAGACCAAGACTGTGGTCAGCCGTTGTCATGCCACTGCACTCCAGCCTGAGTGACAGAGTGAGACTCTGACAAAAAAAACGTGACTGGAAGTAACTTGAAGTCAACGTGGAATAGTGAGAAGATTGGCTTTGGAAGTTATACTGCCACATCTTGATTCTTGCACAATTTTCCTACCAGTTGTGATTTTTAACATCTTTGTGTCTGTTTTCACATTTGTTAAGTGAAGATAGTGCATTTATTGCAGGGAATTGTTTAGGGATTAGCAATAACACAGTCAAGTGCTGAGCACATATTATGCATGCACTCAATGATTGGGTGCTAAACTAAAGGAGTACAGATTTTTGGGGAGGTCCTGCCTGAGAAAATGGTCTGTTGCCCTCCAAGCCCTGCCTCACCTCTGAAGGAGAGTCTTGCTGCAGAAGGAGCCCTGGGCTCCCTTCTCTTGGATAGCAGTGATGGTGCCCTTGTTCCCAATAAAATTGGGCAGATAGGAAATAAATAAGATGATACATGCAGAATGCTCAGTACATATGTGAATACATACAGTATATGGTCTTGTTGGTCTTTTCAGAATCTCAATGTGGTGTTTGTACAGAGTAACTGTTAGCAATTACTCAGCATGCTGACTTTCAGCAGTCATGGGGTCTTTGCCAGGGGACCACAGGCGATGCTCTCAGCTGACTTGGCAGCAGCAGCAGAGGACTTGACTCCATTTTGATCAAGTTTCACCAAATTTTCCAAAGCTTTGTCACATGTTTTCTCGGGTACTTGACAAGCTGAGAACTCATCAATGGGTGATGCACAAAGAACAAGTGAGATGCACAGGTAATCAGGCTGCCTGGAACTCCGGCACTGGCCCAGGTTGCTGTTTATGCAGTCCAAGGAAAGGTGATAGAGCTCAGGGCACTCACACAAATTCCTGACACCCAGTAGGGTCAGGAGACACAGAAGGCAGACCCAGTGGCTTACACTGCCTTGTAACTGCTCTCAGCACTGGGAGAACTCACCTGTGTGTTCCAGCTGCAGCCCCCACATCTTTCCTCTTAGCAAGGCAAGAAACCAGGTATCAAGCCAAATGCAAGCTCTTTCAAATATCAGAGAGATGTAAACTGTAATATTGGCCTTCCCTATCAAGAACAATACATGTGGAAACAAATCATCTATCCAATTAGGAATCTGCTTTTCTTCAGACCAAAAGTCTGTCAGCTATTCTTGCAATAAAAAAAAAAAACCTTGGACCTAACTAGACTTCAGGAAACTTACAAGGAAGAATTTGCGATTGAGGAGGCCATCATGCCCTTAGACCTCACATGTGGGTGGACTAAGTCAAAGAGATTTCCTTCCCTGGTCAGTCCCTTTCACATCTGTGGACCTGTCCCTGACTAGGTAGGACATGCCATATCTGTGTTTGGAAACAATGCTCATTCACCTCTAACTGAGAAACAAATGGATTTAGTTTCTTCCTTCTATTTTCTCAAGAAAACATTAATTATTTTCTTTGAAGGAAAGTGGCTGTAATTTGGGAGGTGTATGGAGGGGACTATATTTTTTAACCTCTTCAGCTACTCAGGCTCATATGGACTCCTTCTTGCTTATTCTAAAATGGTTGTTATAGTAAGTCTTACCAGCCTTTTTGAAGCTGGGGCCCACTGTGTCAGTAGGTATCAGAGGGCAGGAGTTCTGCTTCTGCCTCTGTCCCTACATAATTCTTTCCAGTTTCTCCTCTTAGATGTATAAGGTCAGTTACATCATTTTCCTTCTCTGTGCCTGTTCCCTCATCCACAAAATGAGGGACTGTACTCACTCATCATGTAAGTCCTTTCTAGCTCTAAAATTTCTTTGAAATCCTGATAAAGTATATATTCTTACCTGTTTGACTTCTTCAGTCTGGTGTTCCTGTAGAAACACAAGTCCTCGAGTGAACAGTGACTTTGAATGTTGAAGCCCTATCCCCCAGTGTGATGATATTTGAGAATGAGGACTTTGAGAGGTAATTAGAGTCATATGAGGTCATGAGAGTGGGGACCTTGTAATGGGACTGGTGCCCCTATACAAAGAGACTCTAAATAACAGGCTGTTTCTCTTTCTGCTCGCGTGCTACATGAGGACACGGCTAGAAAGTGACCATCTGCAAGCTAGGAAGAGGGCCCTCACAAGAAGCTGAGTCAGTCAGTACTTTGATCTTGGGCTTTCCAACCTCCAGGACTATGAAAAATTGATTTTTATTGTTTAAGCCACCCAGACTATGGTCTTTACCTGAGGCAGCCTGAGCAAACATATAGAATAGTCATAATGCCTCAGCCTTGGCCATCTTCATGCTGGAAATAGATTCACCTTCATGATTCAGGGACATATAAAATGTGCCATTAAATAAGGCAAAGCAGAGGCTTTTAATGCCTAGTTCAAGTGAAGATAACCAACACTGTCACACAATTTCATGCATTGTTGGTTTGTTATGAGTTGAAATTGCCTGAACTAGACTGTAAAGTTCTTTAAATAAGTACTCAATAGATAGCCAAGGGAAATGAATGACTACCTCCAATACTCTTTGGAAGCAGGCAGGGTAGGAGTTATAAAAGTATATTAGTACAAATTAAACATGAAATTAGATATCTCCAGCATCAAAGCCAATTACTGGAGTGTGTCATTTTCAGCACTGTAATGATTTCCATGGTACAGCTCTTAGATCCACTGGAAATGACAATGCGAGTGTCACTGTGAGCATCATATATATTAAGTGACATCTTGTGAATTCTTATCCTTTCAGAGCCAACTCAAATGTCATCTCTTCTGTGACTTTTCTAAATGTTATTTGAAAATGACATTTGTATATTCCCTGGTCCTCATACAAGATTTATTAATCTGTCCTCCCATTACAACTTGGTTTTGCATTTATATAGCACTCATCACATCATAGTACAAGTAGTTGGATATTCTTTCTGTTCTGCTAGATAGTGAGCTCTCTGAGGGCAAAGCTGTGGACCCAGATGCTACTCAGTATAATGTCTGAATGAATGAATGAATGAATTGGTACTCCTTTGTATATGACTGCTTCTTCATTTATCTCAGGCTTCCAAAGACTCTTTGGCTTGACTACCAGACTGAGGCTGTCTCTGCTTCCATCTGCCTGTGTAGTTGCTGATGCTATGAACAGTAGTTAAACATTGTCATTTTTTTTTTGCTCTTAGAATCTTTAATTAGCTATGATAGCTGCCAGGATGCAAAGACAGTAAGCGCCAAAGGCCACATATGAAGATCCAGTGTATTAATATCTGTCCCAGCTGTTGTTTTGTCCATATTTCAAAACTTTCTTGATTGGTATTCATCCTGAAACTGTGAACAGCTCATAGCTGCCAAAATACCACCATTAAAGCATGGAATATGATGCAACCTAAGCTGGGAGGTCTGTCCTCCCATTTACTAGGAAAGTAACTCTCCTATAGTTTATAGACTTTACCAACTCCTTTTAAAAAAAAATAAAGCCAATTACCTTGATGACAAATCCAAGTGTTAAATTCAGGATAAACTCTGTAACAGCTTTTAATCAGCTCCTGAATCTGTCATTTGGCAGAATGGTGATGTCAGCAGATTTTACCCTGATTCTGAATGCCTCCCTGTTGGTCTTTTCCTTCTTTCTCTGTACTGGCATCTGTCCAGAAGGTTCTTTTCCTTCTGAATCTTGATTATGGTTGGCTTTCATCTATACGCCATTTCCAAGGAAATCTCCCCAGGGTATGTAGGGCTAAAGAGTTGAAGCCTAACCCGACATCACAGGCATATGTCATGTTGGAATGACAGAGAGTGGGGTTAATCTTTTAGCAAGGATCTTGCCCTCAAATAGCACCAGATAGGCAGCCCTCCCTGCAGAATCCATGAGGGAGGTGGCCATAACTAAGTGATATGTAGAACAGAATGGAAAGATGTTGGAGTATTCATGAATAAAATTATTAGATTAATTTATTTTCCCACCCTTCCTTCCTCCTACAAGTACCAATTGAGCACTTACTGTAGCCCAGCACTGCCCCAGGCTCAAGGGAAACAGCAATGAATAAGATCAGGTCACTGTGCCCTCATCAACTTTACATTCTAGGGGAAGAGAGAGATAACAAATAAGTGAATAAATAAATATGTAATTTTAGGAAGACACAACTAATATAGTAAAAAAACAAAATGACCAAGGACTATGATATTTCTTTTAAAAATTCTGTAGAAATTATATAGAAGTTACCATATGATCCAGTAATTTCACTTCCAGGAATATGCCCCAAAGAATTGAAAGCAAGGACTTAAACAGATGTTTGTACACCCATGTTCATACCAGCATTATTCACAATAGCCAAAAGGTGGAAGCAATCTAGGTATCCATTGATGGGTGAATGGTTAGACAGAATGTGATATACACATACAGTGGAATACTATTTAGTTTTAAAAAGGAAGGAAATTCTGCCACATGCTGTCACATGGATGAAAGATATTATGCTAAGTGAATTAAGTCAGTCATAAAAGGACAAGCATTGTATGATTCTACTTGTATGAGGTACTTAAGGCCACCAAATTCATAGAAGTAGTAGAATGCAGAGTGGTGGTTTACAGAGGCTTGAGAGAGGGATACCAAGGGAGTTGTTGAATGGGCACAGAGCTAAAGTTTGGGATGATGAAAAAGTTCTGGAGATGGATAACAATGATGGTTGTACAATATGAAAGTATACTTAATGCCACTTACACTTAAAAGTGGTTCAAATGGTAAATATTATATATACTTTGCCAAATTAAAAATTTCAAAAAATATTTTTTAAAAAATGACAAGGGACTAGAGTAAGAAGGATTTAAGTTAGGCTTATCTTAGAAGATGGCTAAGGAGGAGGTGACATTGAGTAGTTCCAGCTACTTGGAAGGCTGAAGCAGAAGGATCACCTGAGCCCAGCAGGTCGAGGCTGCGGTGGCCGTGAGCATGCCACTGCACACCAGAGTGAGACTCCAACTCAAAAAAAAAGAAGGAAGAAAGAAAGGAAATTAGCCCTAAATGTTACAGTATATGAATCAAATCTCTTTTGGCAAGATGATATGATCTTAAGGATCTCAGGCTAGAATTTGGGACAACTGGGTCCCAGTCTCAGAAAATATTTCCAAACCTCAAATTACTCCTTCCAGCTTTCATTTTGGGACAACTTCTTTTTTCTTTCTGGTTAGGAAATGTGCTCACATATCCATTCATCCCAGCCTGCAAGCCCACACAGCCCTTGCATCCCTGTGCATAACTGCAGAACAGATAGCCCTTGGCAGGAAGCTGCCAGTCAATGAGGTCCTCTGATGGGGAACAGCCGATCTGTGAGCTCCTCCGCTGCGGGTAGAGCAGGACTGAAGTCCCTCCCACAATCATCATACGCTTCGCCAACCCCACACCACTGGGCTTCTAAGACACATGCCCTCAGCGTCCCTGCAGGCTTTGTGGAGCTGGCTGCTCAGCAGTCCAGATAAATATCCATAAATCAGTTCCCCCAGAGGGTCTCACTCTCTAAGGTCATGGATTTAAGCAAGAAGGGAACAAGATTAGTTTAGACCATATTTTAGCTGATCTTGAGTTGACCTACTTTAGTAATTGTTCTTCTTAACTGAGTACTACATGTTCTCTCATAAGTGGACCATGAACATTTACCATAATACAACAAGAAAGGGAATGGCAGTAGTGGGGCACTGCCAGGGGAGGCGGAGGGGGGCACATAACACCAATAAGGGTACCTGATCTCAAACCAAGCAAAGTGGGGACCAAAGAGAAGCCCACACTCTATCTATATGATGACCACTTGTATACCTCAATCTGAATTGCACCCCACATCTTTAAAATTAAATAACAATAGTAATAATAATAATTGCTCTTCCTGAGCCTTCTGCTGATTCCTACTGAGACTCTCAAGGGGAGAGCAATTAGTGGGAAGAATATTTTCTAATCACCTTCACCACTGGGGAGGGCACAATGCAAAATGAGAAATACCTATAAAAATATTGTGAAACAGTTTTGGGGCAACAGCCTTGCCGCTTTTTTGCATGTTATGTAGTGTTCACGTACTAACCACTCTTGTACTGTCTCTTCCACAGGATGGAGGGTTCAGAGTGTTCCTACATCAGCCCAATTGCCTGTTTCTCTTCCGGCAGAAATTACCTCCCCGACCGCCAACTGGACTAGCACTCCACAAAACACTACTGCAGCCACTGCCTCTCCAACCAATGCCACTCACAGCAACTCAGTGCTCCCAGTTACAGCGTCAGTCCCAACCTCTCCACTTCCCAAGAACATTTCCATAGAGCCCAAAGAAGAGGACATCACCAGCCCAGCTTTGAATTGGGAAGGCACCAACACAGATCCCTCACCTCCTGTGTTCTTTTCAACAAGCAGCAGAGTCCACCTAACACCGACACCCGAGGATCTCAGCCCGGGCATTCATGAAGCAAGCATGCCAGCTACAGGGTCACAGTCCCCCAATGAACTTTCTACGCTCATGTCCCCTCAAGTTTCAACCTCATCACCCTCATCCCCATTAACCCCACCGCCTGAGGTTTCTTCTGCTTCCCTCCCCACCAACCGCAGCTCTACTGTGACCAGCACCCAGCCAACAGGAACTCCAGCGGCACCAGAGTCCCCGACGGAAGAGGCCAGTTCTGACCACACACCCGCTTCACCAGCTATGGTAGAGCCAATCGCCCAGGAGAAAATGCCCCCAACGACTATGCCAAGCAAAGTGATGTGTGAGCTCATAGACACCGAGACCACCACCACCTTCCCCAGGGTGATCATGCAGGAAGTAGAACACGCACTAAGTTCAGGTGAGTCTCTGTCTAGAACAATCATTATTTTTTTTAATTTTCAATAATTTATTTAGGCTTTTTTGTTTTCTTGGTTTTTTTAATTTTTAATTTTGAAAATGTGGAGTACAATTCAGGGTTAGGTATACAAATGTTCATTATCCCTTGTTATCATTGTACCCTTGTTGATGAGATGTTTCCCCTCACCCCAGCAGTTTCCCACTACTGCCAATTCTTTCTTATAATATTATGATAATTGTTCATGGTCCACTTATGAGTGAGAACATGTGGTACTCAGTTCTTTGTTTCTGTGATAGATCACTCAATATTATAAACTCTAAATCCATCCAAGTTACTGCGAAGTTCATAATTTTGTCCTTCTTTATGGCTGCATATTTCATCGTGTATATGTACATTTTTTTAATCCAGTCTTTTTTTGATAGGCAGTAAAGTTAGCTCCATATTTTTGCTGTTGTGAATAATGCTGTAATAAACATGCATGTGCAGGTATATTTTCCATAGAGTGATTTGAGTTCCTCCGGGTGTATTCCCAGTAAGGGGATTATGGGGTCATATGGAAGGTCGATTTTTAGATCTTTTAGGAATTGCTATGCTGTTTTCCACAGAGGCTGTACTAGTTTATACTCCCACCAACAGTGTAGAAGTGTTCCCTTTTCCCTGCATCCTTTCCAGCATCTGTTGTTTTTTGAGTTATTGATGATAGTCATCCTGACTGGAGTTATTTGATAACTAGTGAGACTGAGGATTTTTTCATGTACCTGTTGGCTGCTCATGTTTTCTTTTGAAAAGCGTTCATTTGTATCTTTTGCCCACTTTGTAATGAGGCTGTTTGTTTTATTCTTCTCAGCACGTTTGAATTCCTTGTAGATCTTACATGGAGAATGCAATTGAGTTAACCAAACAGAGTGGAATAAGTTTGATTTTTGGAATATAGCACCTAAGCTGACCTATTATTCACAAGACTTGCCACAAGACTACAAACTTTATTTTTAGTCACTTAATTTTCACGTAGCCAATTGCACCTTTCTATCTTGTCTTCATGTGATGCTACAGGGAAGGTAAGCAAGTGAGACTGTAGAAAAGGGATTCACGGCATGGCTTTTGGTCAGGTCTCTTAAGTTTCACTTCTGGCTCCTGACCTTGGGCAAGTTACTTCATCTCTTTATGGCCTTATTTTTTCCTGTCTGTAAAATGGGCATGAAATAGGTTCCACCAGTGGATGTGGAGATGAACCACGATGACATATAAAAGCGCTGAGGACAGCTCCTGGCAGGAATTAAATGCTCAGGAAATGTCTGTTGTTATTATGATTGTGCTGCGTTTTAAAGTAGTGTTTGCCTTTTGGAAACCAGTCAAAGTAGAGTGAGGGTGAAAAGAGCTTGTTTATTCATGATCCTCACTGAAGTATGCCATGGGAAAGACAATACATTTTACAGGCCATCACATTTGCTTTTATTCTCCCAGTAACCCTATGGTTAGTGTTATTTTTATCTTCATCTTTCAGTCTTGGAAATTATGACAGAAATAAATTGAGGGTTTTTTCCTGAGGCCACATGTATTTGACATTGATGTGAAGATGGTAAACTTTAGAGTATGGGGCAGGAAGAGGTTTTTGAGGGAGCAGTTGGCCACTTGATAGAGAAACAGGTGAGAACAGCTAGGGGACAAGGGAAGAAACCAAGCTGCAGCTCCCTCCCTGAGTGGTTTTGTGAGAAATACGGACTGAGAAAGTAATATGGTAATAGCACAGACAGAATCACACATGACCAGCTGGGGTCAAAGGAATGGCTGTCACTGAGGAGAGAATCATGTCTTTTAACAAATCATTGATAAACAACCCATTATAAATGGAAACTGTACTAGATAGCAGAGGCAGGAAATAGCTAGAATTAATATCTTAAAAGACATGATTCCTCATGGAGGAGCTCCCAACATACTAAGGGAGGAAGTCCCAAAGAATTGCAGATTCTTACTTCAAAGGTACAGTGTATCAGTGAGGATCCCAGCCAGAAAAAGAGAGACACTCACACTGGGATAAGGGAACTAATTACAAAGGTCTGTCTGGGGCACAGGGGAACCACAGGAGTCATGGCAACAGACTGTTATGGGTCAGGCCTAAGAGGGAAAGAGTGTATAGTAACCAGAACCCAGGAGACAGCCATGTACAACTGGTCAGCTTGACAGGAGCAGTGACTTTTGACTGAAGGATACAACTGTCCCAAGGTTAACCTCATGGAGAGAAGGGAATAAATACTGTGCCCTCCTCTCCTCCTCCCTCTGATATGCAGCTGGAAGCCAAGAATCAAAGAACCCATTGGTGTGGGCTATGCAAGTAGCCTTCCTGGAGGTTAGTTGGAGAACAGAGTGGGAGAAGGTTGGACAGCGGATATGCAGAGGAGAAAGATTCCTCTGGGCAGCCCCATCCCCATTAGCACCCTAGTTATGCTGTTCCCCTTCTGCCCCCCAGCACCATATTTACACCTCCAGGCCAGCACTTTCCACACTGCACTTGGATATGTGTCTTCTGCCTATCTCTACCGCAGCCCCTGTATCCTAGGCTCCCAGCATGCAGGCAACATCTCTGGCACTGGCACCTGGAGCAGAGTGTGCCTCAGCTTTAATGTGATGTCTTAAGAACTGTCTCTAACAAAGGGGCTATCCAGCACAGGCTTGCCAGCAACGATTCATCTCTTCTGTCCTTCCTAGTCCAGGCTCTCGCCTCTACCAGTGTGCACTACTTTTTCAGGTTCTTAGCCAATCTCCCTCTCTTCACTCTCTGTCCCTTCTAGGATTCCCTAGACATAGCAGATTGATATTCTGGAGCACAAAGTCTGAAACTGGTGTGCATGAATCTCTGTAAGCTGACACATCTGCTACTTTCTGCAAGAACCCTAGTTCCATAGGCTAAGTTTCCTAAGACAGTCTCTTTCCAATATTTTGGCTTGTTTTCTAGAACGTGTGTCTTGATTTCCTCAACTCTAGGCCAGCTGGGTCAAGAGGCACAAAATTAGTGGCAGAGTTGGGTCATGAACCTTTGGCATGCTCAAGAATATTGCAGTAGGGTCTCAGAGCAAATGACCAAATACTTGAATGACTGGGGAGGAGGAAGGTGTGGCAAGTTAGAGGGAGATCACTAAGTATGGGCCAGTGCACACTTCACAGACCACAGATCTAAATCAAAAAATAGATGAACTTAGTGTTCATCTACCTTCTCGATGCAAAGAAGTATAAGGCCCATCCTTTGAGAGTCCATAGTCCAATAAGAGAGAAAGGACACAGGACAAGGAACTCTTAATACCATGCCAGTTTGTACCATGAGAATGAACCCAGGTGGGCAGAAGTATCTTGGAGATGATGTGATACAATCGGTTCATTTCAAAGGTGAAGAAACTTTGTCCCAGAAGTTCGAAGTGCCTCACCCAAGGTCACATGGCTCAGTGGCAGAGCTGGGCCCAGAGCCCAGCTCACTCAGCCACAGTCAAGTCCCCACTCACCACCCAGCAGTGTTGCACTGTCCTTTAGTCAGTCAGCAGACCACGCAGCATTTTGTGAGATTGTGCTTCCAGATAACTATTTTGGGATGCTCTTGCTTAGACATCTTTATGCTGCCTTTAGCAGTGGCAGTAATAATGCCACATTTTGCAGAGCATTTTGTCTCATTCTGTATGCATGCACATAGCATAATTTCTACTAATCCAAGGACTCATCTACTCAACAAATATCTAAACATAGTCACCAATGAATAATTCTGAAACACAGGTGAATGAGTTAAATTAGGCTGGAGGGATTTAGGAAGGCTCCATGATAGAGAGAGCCAGCAGCTGAGTTGCAAGGGATAAAGGGAATTTGGATCTAAAGGGAGATGAAGGGGATGTAGGCCAGGGAGTTTCAGTGCTTAAGGAACCAGGAGCACAGTAGCTAATGCTGCACACATCTGCATTCAGAATCCAACCAGCAGTTGGAAACACTTAAGCTGTTCTTGTCAAGGAATTCAGTGTAGCCCATGTTGCCAGGTCTAGTGGTTACTTCTTAGACCTCATTTCACCCAACCTGTCAACAGCATTTAACCCAGATGATAATTGCCTTCACCTTTATTTTTTTATTGTTATTTATTTATTTATTTATTTTAGTTGGAGTCTCACCCTGTCGCCCAGACTAGAGTGCAGTGGCCGCTCCCGGCCACTGCAGCCTTGACCTGCTGGGCTCTGGCGATCCTTCCACCTCAGCCTTCCGAGTAGCCGGAATACAGGCACGCGCTACCATGCCCGGCTGATTTTTTGATTTATTGTAGAGATGAGGTCTCGCCAAGTTGTCCAAGCGGGTCTCGAACCCGTGGGCTCAGGCAATCCACTCACTTCAGCCTCCCAAAGCGCGGGATTACAGGCTAAGCCACCGAGCCCGGCTTGCCCTCATCTTTAAAGCACAGCCTCTGCTTGGCATCCACAGAATGTTTTGTCTTGGTTCTTCACCTGCCTCACTGGCCACCCCTTCTGTCTCTGCTGCCTCACGTCACCCCTTCACCTTCTTGCACTGTACAGGTCGAGCATCTCAGGGCACCACTTTCCTCCTGTCTCCCTAATCCCTCTGCACTCACTCCTGAGATGACCTCACCTCATCTCATGACCTTAAATGTTGTCTGTAGCTGATAAACCTGAGATGTAAAATTCTATCCCTGTTTTTGTTTCATTGGGCTACAGACATGTATATCTACCTAGATCTCAGTCAACTCATCATCTCCGCTTGAGGGGGGCCCATGGGTATCTCACACTCAAAGTGTCTAAGGTCAACTATTGATTTCCTCAGTTCTCAGCCTACGCCCCTGATCTCTCCTGTCTTCCTTCAGTTCTTCAGGCCAAAACCCTCAGAGTAATCCTAGACTCCTTTCTCTATCATCTTTCATGTGTGCTACTTTAATATTCCTATAACTGGTCTCACTACTCACCACGCCCTCACCAGACAGATCTTTTAAAAACTCGGAACAGACTCTACTGCCCCTTGGCTCTCATGCTTACTCCAACTGCTTCCCTTTCAGAGTCAGAATAAAAGCCAAGGTCTGCCTCCAAAGTTCAGCATGATCTGAACCCACACGACCTCACTGTCCTCCTCTTCTTTTCCACTTCCACCTCAGTCACACTGGCAATCTTACTGTTTCTTGAACATCCTGGGGTACTCCTGTCTCAGAACCTTTGCACTGACCGATCCCCCTACCTGAAACTTTAATGGCTCACTCCTTTTCATCAGTCAGAACTCTATCTACTCGTTTCCTCCTCAGCAAGCCTTTACTCATTCCACTATCTAAAACAATTACACCATCACTGTTGGTCCCTTTACTCTGCTGTATTTTCCTTTTTATCAATTAATCATCTTCTGACATTGTCTCATTTATTTGATGAGTCAGTGTTTGTTTTCTGCTACTAGACAGTCAGCTCCATGAAAACCAGGACCTTGTTCACACATCCCCAACCCCTAGAACATAACCCAACACATGTCACACCCTCAATAATGTTTACTGAGTAAATAAATGAGTCAGTCAATCAATACTAGAGAGGTTATTAGATCCTCCTTGAGCCTCAATTTTATCACCAGTAAGGTAGGATAGGGTTAGTATTGGCATGATGTGGTTATTGGAATCTTCAGATAAGAGAATACATTATTAGCACAGTGTACAGTGGCTATGAACATAGCTCAATTGATGACTATGGCTGCTATTTTACTATTATTTTCTGTCCCTACTATTGCTGCTACTCTGTTTTTGCTATTATCATTTTCCTTATTATTATTATAGTTATTATATTGAGGACTGCCCACCATCTTCAACATCTATTGAGCTTCTATTATGAGCGAGGCATCTGGATAAGTATTAGGGATATAGCCATGAACAATATAGTCACTCCACCCATGGACATTACAATGTCTTGTGTACATGAATATGGCATAGCAAGTAAGCTAGTTTGGATCCTAGGCTATGTGGAGGGAGAAACTGCAGATGAAGTAGGAAGAAAGATTTCAGAACAAGTGTCAGAGGCATAATAAGATGATTAGCTATACTTTCTAAGTCACTCATATTTACCAAACACTTTTGATCAGGAGAAGAACATGCTGAAAATTTTATGCTTGGAGAGTATTCAACTGTAAGGAATATGTATGGCAAGTTGCAGGGAGTTCAGGACTGAAAGTGTACACCAGCTTATACCTATTTTCTGGTTTGTCGTTGTTATGCACTGATGGTAGGCATGTCACTTAACTACCCTAACTTTAAGGGCTGTTAGCTGTAAACTGAATACAAGAGATGCCATCTTTCAGGTCCTTTTGGCTTTTTATACTATGATCATTTTTTATTACAATTATCCTTTGCAGAAGACATGAAGTTCAAATTCATAAGAGGCATACTGAGGATATGTATGTTTCAAGAATTGAGCTAGACTGGCACAGGTAGCTCCTCATCCAATTCTCAGAACATTCCAGTGAGGTTCTCCAGAGAGATTAAGTGACTGACTCAAGTTCATACCTGAGTGACCAGGCCAGGATTCAAATTCTGTTCTCCTGACTCACCCTAAGCCAAGTGGTGTTTCCACTAGACTCATGTACATACACATTAGCAGAGGATTGATGGTCTCCAGCACTACTGTGTAAATGAGCTACATGGGAGGCTGCCCAGGTGTTGCTGGGTGGTCCCAAGGGATGGGGCTGCCCAGTGGAAGAAGCAGGTGGTGGTAGCAGCCATCCAAAATCAGCTGTGCAGAGGAAATGAGTTTTGGTTGATTTTCATTTTTCAGCTTTTGTTTGGCTTTAAAGGAAGCAAGAAAGATGTGATATGTTAAATTTGGGTCATCTTGTGTTATTAAATCAGAGCTCTTCAAGGATGGAAACTATGACTGCAGTGTGTTTCTGACTCCCTGAGCATAATTGAATGGCGCTGTGCACAATTTGGTGCTCAGTGAATGCTTGAGGGATTAACTGACGTTGCAAACCAAGTTATACTCAAAACATCATCAGTGCTTGCATATGCAAGCTTTAAAATTATAGTCACTATGCTTGTTGCAAAGTGGATGTTCTCTTTTGTCTGTAAAATCCACATATCCACTGTTCTTAGCTGTCGTATTCTTTCCATTACAAAGAGGACCACATACAACTGTGAAGTCCACTGAACTTTAAGTTGTTGATCTGAACCCCAGTATTTATCCAGTATGAACTGTGGTAACAAATGCCCTTAAATAAAGGGCACTTAGCAAGCACAGACATCTCTGTGCCTGTACCTACAAGAGACTTTCAGTTCTACAAGATATCCATACCCCTTTGGGTAAATGTGGATTTGAAGAATTAACTTGTAGAAAAAATAAAGAGTACTTTAAAAAATATACCTAGAAAAGTTTTAGGAGTCAGACATGTGTATTGTAGTATGTTAATGACCATTGTATTAAATGATGTATTAAAGATAGCTTAGAGAGGAAAGCAATGATTTAATTTAAAAAATAGATGTAAGAAGACCATGTGAAAGAATGGTAAATATCTTCTGGTCAGATGCATTTTGAATGCCCAGAATGTATGAGAAAGCAATAATCTTAAAAAAGAAGGTATCGAAGGCTTAGTTTTATGATTATTAGGTCATTATACCTGCTCAGGCCTGGTTCTCCTGTGGTAAGTTCCACCGCCATCTTTTCAGTTGCTCCCTAGCCCTTCTTTGTCACCAAGGACTGTCGATTTTGAACTCTTGGTAGCTTCCAAGCTCATCTACTTCTCTTTATTCTCATTCTCAAGTCAGAGCTCTTATAACCTACCTCAATAGCCTCCCGACTACACCCGTCTCCTCCCCTGCATCTTCCCTATCTTTTGCAGCACACAGCAGCCAGAGTGATGATTAAACACAAGTCTGATCAGGCCACATGTGGCCTTACTACCGTGAACATTCCAGCCCCTGGGGTCATCCCACTGCTCTCGGGGTAGCATCCCCAAGCCTCCTTCACTTTACATGGCCTCCACCTGCCACCCTTGTGTCATCCCACACCCTCCCCCCAACTCTCCACATCACCCACACTGGCTGATTCTCGGTTTCACACACCTATATTGAGACACGCATCTCCCTCTTGACTTCAGGTCTTCACTTACTCATATGCTTCCACCTGGGACACTCTCACAGCACATTGCTTCACCTAGCGAATTCCCGCTCACTCCTCTGGTCTTAGTTCAAATATCACCTGCTCAGGATGTCACTTATGGGTCTCCCCTGGCTTGGTCACTCTGGCCTCCTGGTTACAAACTGACACAAGTCACTTAGATCCCTTCTCTGCAGGATGTGGTTACACATCAACCCATGTGGCTCCTTGTTCATGGCCTTTACTGCTTTTCCAGGTGCATGAGGGTGGGGTTTTGTCATTTGGGCTCACAGCACTTCACAGTGTCTAGTTCAATGTGGGCACTCAATAATTATTCAGTGAATCAATAAATAAATGACTTTTGGTGACTAAATATCAAGTTTTAGATAATAAATTCATATATTGTCTTAGCCTCATAAATTATGAGCTTTGAATTGAGAATTAAGAAAAATTAAACACCCTCACTGTTCCTGCAAAGATGCCCTCTGCTACCTTGTAGTCATTTTAGACCACCTGAAGGAATTTCTGTTGCCCACTCCTATTCCTACTACACCTCTCTTTTCCCACCATTCCAATTCCCACCTTTGGCTTTCCCATGGACGTCAGGAATAGGAATTCAAGGTTATAGATTGTTATAAACACCTAATCGCGTTTTTATCATTTGTGCCCAATTCTTTACACTTAGGCTAAACCCCAAAGCGTACTAAAGCCAGGTCAACTCCCATGAAAGACTACAACTGTCAGGTTTTATTTTATGTAAAAATTATTCTGAATTTTTGTCTCTACTTATGTTTCTCCTTTGGCTTACTTTTACTACCTAAATCTGGTTTTGAAATATTGCCAAAATGTCTTTTGGAAAAAAAAGTCAAGGTAATAAAAGCAGCAATTTACCATTTAAGTTGTCATCTAGCTGCAGTGTAACTCCATCACATATTTTAATTGTCCCAATGTCACCTTTTATTACATTTGGAGAGTTTCTGTCTCCATGGAGCAAATTTTGTTTTCTGTTTCAAACACTTTCTTATAAATGACTAAAGTGATCATAGAAATGCTTCACTGGGAGAGTGGGATTTAGCTTATCAGCACAGCTGATCTCAGTAATGAATCTATGACTTGTTGACTTATTGGGAAATTGATTTGGGGGATGCCTGATTCCTCACCCAGACTGAACCCTTACTGTAGTGTTCCAACTCCAAAGAGCATGTCATTTTATTACAAATTAACATGGCAGGTAAAGGAGGCTGGTTTGGCACCATCCCATCGTCTTTATCAGAAAAGGATCTAAAAATCCCACCCCAGAGACTTGAGTCAGGAGTATCCTTTCCCAGAGAGTGGAGTCAGGCATATTAGGAGAGCGTATCATGGATACTAAATTGACATGTCTTCAGCATGCCTTGTTTCTCAGGTCCTAGGAAAGAAAAATATTGGCCAGTAAGAGACAACATTTTGCTTAACAGTATTATGCTTTTATTGTTAGATTAAAGGGGTGATTCGTTCTGGGGATGGACCAGAGGCTTAGAGATGAAGGTGAATTTATGTTAAAATTACAAAACCTCATTAAGTTCACGGAAATAGACCATCAGAAGCACTTTGCCATACTTCCATGTGGATAAATCATGGAGTAAGTCCGAAGCCAGGCTCCAGGAAGGCAAGAATGTTAGTAATGGTGTAAGCTTTGGCATCAGACTGCTTGGTTCAAATATCACCAATGCCATTTGCTTTATGGGCAACTTGCACAAGTTTATTTATCATGGGTGTCCCATTTTCTTCAACCATATGATATGGGTAATTATTGTACTATACCTGTTTTATAGGGTTTTTATTAAAATTAAATGAGACGAGTATATAAAGTGCTTCTTATATAGTCACCACTAAATATATGTTCACAATTATTATTACAGTTGGGTCCTTAATTCTCAGTGTGGATACCAACCAGCAAAAGTTTGGACTCTTCTAGATTGATTTTCTTGACGTGAAGAGTAAGAATGTTTGCAAAACACTTTAAGATTCCCAAAGGTATTATTACTGTGAATATTAGGTAATAAAGGTCAACTTAAGTGCCTGTCTACAGCACAATACAGAAAAGAATCATCCAAAAAGCGTGAAGAAGTAAAATAACTAAGTTCACATTAGAAACAGTAATACTTTGAGAGAACTTGGAAACTCTAAAGTAAAAGTTCAAGAGTCCAAACAACCAGAGATTTCTGGCTGGGAGGAGAGCAATCTTGGGGAATTGGTGGGGAAACAAAATCTGGGTTACCAGGTTTGGCCTAGACCCCACCTGCCCCCAGTGTGGACGGTCAAGACCTAAAATTGTACTCTTCCCTTGACTTGCCTCAGACTTTGGAAATTATTTTTCTTCCCAGTGTTTCTAACTCTAAAATGTTGAGTTCCTGGGAGAAATTAAAATTTGGTGAATACAGTATTCAAAGGCAGGTTCTTCATGACCTTAGTGATTAATTACACAGAAGCGAGGTTAAATTTAGCTGGTGGCTCCTAGGAGATCCCTGAGTCCTTGGAACTGCAGTAATTATATTGATGTCACTGCCCTTGGCTAAGATGTCAGGACAGGTGACCTGAAACTGTGACTCTCTGCTCCCTATTCATATTTCATAATAAAAAATGATAAACTTTCACACTGCTTGGCAAACAAGGTTAGGACTTTGTCTCAAGTTCTTCCTTTCCTTCTTGTTTGTGTCCTATGAACCAAGAAAATACCAGTGTGGAAGGTCCCACATACCAAGCCTAGTGAAGCCCATGAGAATCTGAGCCTTCACCTGGTAAACTGTATGTTTTTTGAAAAGGATATATGCCAACTTTTCTGGTTTCTTTTTCCCCTCAGTATTTTTTTTAACTATGCCTCATTTTCATCATTGAAATACTAAAGAGAGAGAGGAAGAGGTATCAACAATGACAACAGGAACACCTTCTCTCCCACTGTTCATGGATGGAGATGAGTGGCAGCTCGCAAGTAACACATTATTCACCATCTAGGTGCCATTCGAAGACATGACTTAGAAGTTGAGATCCCTCACTCATAAGTGGACCCTGAACATTTACCATAATAATACTTTAAGAAATGGATTGGCAATAGCTGGAAACTGCCAGGGAAGGGAGGGAGGCATGTAACATCAATAAGGGTACCCGATCTCAAACCAGGCGAAGTGGGGACCAAAAGGAGGCCCAAATTTTACTTCTATGATGACCATTTGTATATCTCAATCTGAATTGTGCCCTACATCTTTAAAATAAAACAAAAATTTTTTAAAGAAGTTGAGATCACCATACTTGATGTTCCTCATTCCTTGCAGTCTCCTTTTGGTCTAGGGACACCATTAGGCCAACTGAATGAGGGGAATACACCCAGACACCACACTGGAAATGCTGTGAGTTCACCAGCTTGTCCTAACGTGGAAGACAGCCACATGCTATGAGACAAGGAGATGAGGAACATTGTCTGCTATTCTTAGAAATTCAGTATAGTTCACATTACGGTGTCAAAGGAGAACTGGAGTCGGGCAACCTAAACACACCGTCAAAATAGATTTCAAGTGGGAAAGAGGCTTCATTTGTGTGGGAAAAAACTGTAAGTGAAGTGAAGAAGCACTAAAGCCATGGCAACCAAGAACTCTGCTGATGTGTGTGCCCTGGTTTGAGCTAATTGCAAATGTGTGCTCCCTGCATCCTTCAAGTATGGCTGATGTGACCCCATGAGGGGAGAGACAGAAGCAAAGGAAGAGGGGAGGTGAGCACTGGGCTTGTCCAAGTGCAAGTCTCTTATTATCTCAGCTGAGATGAAAATTTCTAGCACACATTTTAAACCATATGCTTTTGGCAGGTCAAATGCTTTTAGACAAAAGTAAAGCCAGCCTCCAAGCTAGGTCTTCTGATTACACAAAGTGGAAAAGGATAGGCATAAGGAATCCTGCCTCAAAGTTTGAATCCCAACTCTGCCCACTCACTGGCCATTAGATAAGTGTATAGACATGAGGTAAAAGATTCCAGCTGTGGTAATATTTGGCTAACTTTGATAAAGTTTACCTGTGCCACTGTGTGTGAACAAATGACTAAGTAGTAATTTAATGATTTAAAGAGTTGGGGAAAAGGTGGTAGGGAAAAGTGCTAACTTATAGAGACAAGCTTAGATTATGTTCATTAAAAACACTCTGCTGTAGCATATTTGCATGCAAGCTGTGTGTCTATAAAGGTTTCTTTTTGCATCATAACTACCCAATAAAGTTCCATTTTTAAAAATAGCTATGCTTCAGAAGAAATCAGAGTTATTTTATGAATTACTTACTTTGGACCTAGACAAATAAAGAAGTATAATTTAGTATCCTCGACTATAGGAGACTTGCAGCCCAGGGAGCTGTCAAAATGTGCTCTCAATAAACCATTGGTGTAACCATGTACTTCATACATCTACATGGTGTATGTAGAATATGCATAACCACTCACAGCTACATATGGCAGTATCAGTTATATACTAAAATAAATGTGCCAAATTGCACCATACAAGATAAAAGAGCAAACATCCAGAAAAATAGGACTCAAGATAGCAGCCATCATCTGGGATGGCTTCCAAGAGAGGTTTGTACTTGAGAAAGTTCTTGCAAGTAAAGGTGCATCCCTCTTCCCAGAGCATGTCCATGGCCCCTGTTCCCCACTCTTTCAAGCCTAAACTCCATGTTTGGCTTTCAGAGTTCTCCATGATTTGGTCCTGAGTGCCCAACCATTTTCATGGTCCCTGTTAATTTTCATTATACCTGCTTATGGAGCCTGTGGTTCTAGTTTTGTCACTTCTGTACATTGTGTGATCTTGGGAAAGGCACGTAGTAAGTCCGGTGGTATTTCAGTCTCCTGATTCATAAACTGTAGGAACTGGGCTCTACAAAGATCTCAATAGCCAGCCCCATTTTATTTGTGCTAATTCAAAAAGCACTTTGTCTCATTTGATCCTCCCAATAACCCTATGAGGTGAATTATCCCATTTTTAGATAAGGGCACCAATCAAAGTACTCTGTTTTCAAGCCCAGTGCCAATCCTTCAAATCCGTAAATGTTTGGCATCTCTTCCAGCTGACTTCTACCTCGAGTCTCCATTACTCTCTATGTAAGCTTTGCCCATCCCTCAGAGAAAAGCTTCATTCCCACTTCTTCCCAAGACCACTTCAACTTTTACAGGAGCAGAAATACAGAGTCTGGAGCCACCCTCCCTTACCTACCTGCCTGCCTGTCCATCCAATCCTGCATGTTCCTGTGTGGATCTCAGGGCCTGACACTTGTCTCTGCCATTGGGTGATGAGACCTCAGAGCCCTGGCCTGTGGCTTCTCTACACCCCACACTGTCCTGGCTCAAGACAAGCCTGTGGAGATGATTCAGGAGAGGCTTGTGGGGTTGATTTGGGGTAAGAGGGAGGAGACAAGATGAGCTTCTCCTGGCATGGGGTAGACCGGGAAAAAGAATGGGAGTGAAGTCCAAGCAGACATGGTCAGAAGATAAACAGCTCTCAATAATGGTAAAATTATGATCCACCTAGGTGGTAGTATCCCAGAACAAAGGTGTTCTTCTTTCACTTTCCCTCCCACATCCCATGACCTACACACGCGTACACGCACCACCACCCAAGCAAATCGTGGTTATCATATACCCTGGGTTCTTGAATATGCAGCAATGGACAGCATTTGGCGACATTCTGAACAGTTATTTGGGACCACAACACACACTAGACACCAATGTCATGGAGCTGCTTAGGTTGTTACTCTACAGCTGTTGTCTGCTTCTGATTAGTCCTCCTCCTAATTAATTTGAGTCACTGAGCTTTGACCCACCTTCACCAGTTCTTACAAGAGAACCCAAGTCACCATGCAGCAAGCAGTTAGGCCCTAACTCCTGAGCTGCCAAAAGAAAGCAGACAGAGCATGTGCCAGAGCTACAGGCTTTCTCTAAGAGCAGACTCAGCTCTAACTCTCGAACCCAGGGGGCAGGAAAGCCAAGTGGGTGACACATGGGCTCTGGGGCCTGCACTAGCATCCCAGTTCTTCCAATTACCAGTCATGTGACCTTGGGTCCTTAGAGTCTCTGTGCCTCAGTTTCCCCATCTGTGAAATGGAGACAACAAGAGTATCTACCTCATGAAGTTCTCATGAAGAGTAAATGAACAGAAATAAGTGAAGCTCATTAAACAGTCGCCGGTACAGTATAAATAACAGGAACGTATTAGTTGCTATTATTTTTATTGTTACTGTTGATTCCTATTACTGTCATGGTTGTTCTTGGAGGAAGGAGATGAGATCTGAAGCTCTAGCTGAGAAAATGAGAGTCTAGCGTAATAAACAAAGGCTCGACACACACAGAGCTGTCAAGCCCTCACCAGCCACCCACTTCTCTCCTCTGGCACATCCGCAGACACATGCTTTCAAAGAGAAGGAATTCCTCTGAGACAAAATGTTCCTTTCCTCTCGGTGACCTTGACTGAAGGAGCGACCGCACACTCTGAAGTGGCCACCCGCTCCTCTTCTCTGTTTCTTACCTAATCCCTAGACCAGGAAGTGGAAAGAAAAGAGCGAGAATATTGAAAAACAGTCAAGAGGTTTGCTAAAGATTCTTCTCAAAATAGCTCAGAGGCGTGCACACATACGCGGGAACCTGGTCAAGCACTTACGCGGTCCTTCTAAATAAGCTGACTGGTGAATTTTCAAGGTGAATGCAGTTCAGGAGTCACGTATGGGTAGGCACGAGACACTCGCCTTTTTTTCACCCGTGGAAACCTTCCACCATCGCCTCCCCCACCCCCAGCTCTCTCAGGGCAACAACAACAGTTTAAAAGCCTAGTGAAGCTCTTTCTTTCAGAGGTGTCTTGATTTCCTCCATCACATGCTAATATTTTCAGTTTGGATACAGTTGGCAAGTATTCCTGCCAAGAGGTAGGATGAAATGTTTCCTTCATGTTTAAAGAGGTGGAGGGAGGGGCATGGAAAATTTTCCAATGAGAAGCACCTGCAGAGGAGCCATTGAGTTTGGGGAATATTGCTAAGCCCAGGGAGACAGGAGGGCCCGTTTGGCCAAGTGAGGGGGAGGCAGTTTGGACACAAGCAGAGCCCCTTCTGAGCGTGCGATGAGGAGAAGGGTCACGTGTCTGTGGCATGAGAGGCAGGTGTAAGGAGAGGGACTTTTTAAATGGTGTCACAGTTGATTCCAGGACTGCCACAGGGTACAGAACAGAGTCAAAGCAGGGTCAGTGATGGTATATAGGGCCACCTCCTTTCTTGAGGGGGTAGGGAGTAGAGCAGTGACCGACCAGAGCTGACCAGGCATTTTCTTTGTATGCTTCAAGGATATTATCTGACTCTATGCAGACAGTTATCCTAAATTAACTTTCCTCTAGTTAACCACCTTAACCATCCATGGAGACTTGGAACTGAAGGGTGAAGAGCGAGAGGCTAGGGTGGTAGGACCGTAGACGTAGTCGTAGGAGTAGGTACTCAGGAAGACCTGGAGCAGGGGGTTATAAGGTGAAGAGGTGGAGATCCCGCTCCTTGGGAACTTTCTCAGCACAATGATTGGGGTAAAAACTTCTAGTTATCATGTTTTTTACCAATAATATACCTATTTATTCAACATTTAATAAATGAGTTAAGCACCCACTATGGGCCAGAGACCATGCCTGGAGCTAAGAGTACACAAAGAAACAGGAAGAGTTGCAAGATGGACTTGGTTAGAATCTGCCTGAAGAACCTCATAAACATAATACAGAGTTGAAAAGAAGAAGATGCCAGCATCTAAGAACAACACAATAACACTGTCATGTACTTAGGGGTGTCAGAAAAATCTTCTCAGAGCGTTGAAATTTAGCCAGGTCATGAAAAAAGACTAGAGCTGGCCAAGCTGAGAAAGGGCCCAAAAAGTAACCATTTTATTTTAATGATTAAAAATGCAAAACCTGGAGGGGGCTGGGTTCAAGTGCTAATTTGATCATTTATCAGATATACAACCTTACTCTCTCTGAGCCTTGCCTTCCTCATATATAAAATGGGAGTAATTCGATTCACTGCATAGAGAGAATTAAATGAGATGATCGTGGTAACGTTCTTGACCTGCAGATGGTAGCTGTGGTTATTCTTTGGGCCATTTATTCTTGTTCTGGGTTGTTATGACAAGGACAAAATGTGACCCTGAGAATCCCCAGACTTTGGGGTTGCCCAAAATTCAAGGAGCCTGTGGTTGTGGGTCCTGCCCAGCCCTCTGGTTAGGCAGAACATATTGGCAGAGTGGAATGTGCAAGCACAGTGGAAATTCTAGTATCTTGATCTATACAATATATAGATAAGTGTCCTCCAGTTCTCTCATAATTTCTGCACATTCCAGGGCTTTACAGCTTGAGTCACACCCAGTCTGTAACTGGCAAATCCCAATGAGGAAGAACTGAAATGCCAGCCACCTTGCCCATCCCTCCACTCCCATGCACTGCCCATCACATCAGCTTTCTCCTAAGGCAGAGCCTCCCTTGGCCCCAGCCACACCTTCCTCATTTTCCCTCTCCCTGCCCTGCCTTGAAAAATGAGAAGGGGAATTCCACCTTAATTTAAACAGAAATCAGGGAGACGTGACATTTGTTTTCACAAGCTGAAATAAAGCCTTTTCAGTAACCTTATACAGTTGTGTTAGTGTGGGCTCAGCACTTCCCTCATGTGCTCAAAGTGTGATGCCCTGAGGTGTGGAACTTCCCAGGGCTGAGGTTGCCAGGGGCTTATGAAGGGAGCGGCTCCTGTGGGGATGAGAGCAAGCTCCGGACACAAATCTCCTGGGCTTGATAAAGGACTTTCACCTCTGGGGATTTTTGCTCCCATGGATAGCACCCACTGAGAAGAGCCAGAGGGTAGCAGAATAGTTAATAAGGTGGTTCAAAGAGTCAAGTACCATCCATCTTGTCTCGTACTTTTTGGCCGTGTGGTTGGCTCTACCAACTATCAGAGTTGCACTTTTGCAGCTGCCCTCCAGGGCCCATCAGGTGGAAAATGGCTTGTTAATTCCAACTCTGGTCATACAGACTAATGTCTTTTGTTTACAGGGAAGGGTGGTCCCATTTGAAGATGGGGGTTACACTGAGAGCTAGACAGCCACCCATCACATGGAGAAGAAGTGGTCACTCTATCACTTGCAGTCTCAAAAAAAAAAAAAAAAGAACAGCACTTGCACTTTAGTTGGGGGAACTGCCTGATTTATCTTTAGAAAGAGGTGGTATATAAATAAATTCAGTAAATAGAGTTGAAGAAGCCACAACTGCTTAGACTTAGAGAAGAAACTTTGAAGAAGGTCAAGCCTACGGTTTCCTATATTAAACTATCCCTGGGGCAAGAAAGAAGATTCTTACAGGGAAATCACCTATATTCCTTCTCTTTCATCCCCCCCCTTTTTTTAAAGGGAGAAATTAAATTAAAGAGTCAGTTTTTTAAACTGCTTCTAATTGCAATGATTGTATCTTTTTGAATCTTAAAACACCCCCCCTTCCCTTGCGGTTACAACTCTCCTTTCACAAGCTCTTAAAAGGGCTATTATGAAACTTCAGTGAACTTTGAATTGTTCTAATTTCAACATAGTTTAGAGGCCAGGATGCTAAGAGCAACCTTTCAAAGTAGGAGTGGAGGTTTTCCATAAAGGGATCTGACCTCGAACTTTCTCTACTTAACTCAGTCAGCACATTTGAGCATTCAGTGCCATAATTCTATCTTTATAATAGTAAAAAGAGAAAGAGAATTATATTGATTACTAATCTTGCTCAAAAGGATTTCAGGAACAAAAAAGCTTGCAGGCACAGGAATGGCTGAGTGTGATCAGTCTGTGTAGACATATCAAGCTCTTGTCTCTTTCTGACTTTCTTTTAGAAACTATAACCAGCAGAGCATGGATATCTGATGTAGCCTCATTTTACCAAAAACTTTTGGGAAGTTACTAAAGAATTAATAAGTAGACTGATTTGCTTCATAGCTATGCCCTAATTCTTTTAGTGGATGAGCAAATAAAAAGAACAATAGACAAAAGCCGTTCATACCAGAGGACAAAAAAAAAAAAAAAGAAGAGATGGTGAAATAATCTACAATAATAGATCTCCAAAAATGTGAAAAAGATATAACACTTTTGAGACCTAGTACATGAGAGATAAGAATTGGTCCAGGATCATACACTTGGGTAGTACTTTAGATTGGCACACATGGCATCTCATTTAATCTCCTTAAAATCGTGTGAGATAGGTAGAATATTTTTATGCCTCTGTCTGGGCAGGTTGGTAGTATAAAGGTTGGCAGAGCTAAGTGAACAACAGTTGATGGTCACATAGTTAATAATGGTTAAACCACACTTGAATCCATATATTCAGACTTTAAATTTTTTATGCTCATTCCAGTGTGCTTATAAGAAGAATACTAATCATTTGTTGAAGTACTAGTACTAGTAAATAATTTCCCAGTATCCTTAAAGAATGAATAGGGTCCCTAATACCAGCTTGGTGCCAAAGAGCCCAGTTGATTCTTGCAATTTCTAAAGCAAAATAAAACTGAAGTATGTACGTTATTAGTCCAAAGCTCACAAAAAGAGAGTGTTGTGCTTCAAAGTAGTTTCGGAGACAGTATGGTCCTTACAAGGCTACAAGCTCAAAGGCTTTTTAAAAATGCATGTTAATAGTTGCTTTTGGAACCAGATTTCAAGCTACAAAATAAAACATTCGTGTTATTTGATAATTGCACCTGGTTAATTCTACAAATAAAAAAAACTAGTGTTATCTATCAGACTTGACCTTATTTTACACACCAAACTTGACTTTATTCTTTATAAAATCAAATTTACCATTCAAGAATGAAAACTGGGCCCACAAAGGAGTTTAAAAAATGCTTTGACTTTATGGCATCATTAAAATTATGTATCTCCTAATAACGTGACCCTTTGAAGTGGGCACTACTGATATAGCTGTGTAGTTCCAGTTTATTAAAAACCAATCACATTACTTTGTAATGACCTTGAAGAAAACATCCTAAGTTTCCCAATGTTTTACAAGTAGTAAAAGAGGAAAATAAGCAAACAAAAAATTTAAAACCCACCACCCCTACAAACAGCAGCAGTAGAAACAACACATTGGTATTATTCTTTTTGTTTAATTATTATTTTTGATTTAAAGATGGGGGGTACAGTTCAGGGTTAGGTACATAAGTAATCACCATGCAGGTAAAGTTTGGGTACCCTGATAGATTTTATGTTCCCCTGCTTCCCTCTGGTAGTGTCCCACTACTGCCAATCCCTTTCTTACAGTATTATGGTAAATGTTCAGGGTCTGCTTATGAGTGAGAACATATGGTACTCAGTTCTTGTTTCTGTGATAAATCATTGAGTATTATAGACTAAATCCATCCAAGTTGCTGTGAAGTCCATAATTTTGTTTTTCTTCATGGCTGCATAATATTCCATCGTGTATATGTACCACTTTTTTTTATCCAGTCCAGTTTCAATAGGCAGCACAGTTGGTTCCATGTTTTTGCTATTGTGACTAGTGCTGCAATAAACACGCCTGAGCAGGTATCTTTTTCATAGAGTGGTTTGAGTTCCTCTGGGTCTACCCAGAAGGGGCGTTGCTGGGTCACATGGAAGGTCGATTTTTAGGTTTTTAGAAATGCCCACACTGTTTTCCATAGAGAACCAAATAAAAAACACAATCCCATTCACAATAGCCACACACAAAAATGAAATACCTTGACATATTTCTAACCAGAGAAAGTATTATTCTTAAAAGACAATCAGCCGGGCTCGGTGGCTCAGCCTGTAATCCTGCGCCTTGGGAGGCTGAGGTGAGTGGATTGCCTGAGCCCACGGGTTCGAGACCCGCCCGGGCAACTTGGCGAAACCTCATCTCTACAATAAATCAAAAAATCAGCCAGGCGTGGTAGCACGCGCCTGTACTTCCAGCTACTCGGAAGGCTGAGGCGGAAGGATCGCCGGAGCAGCAGGTCGAGGCTGCGGTGGCCAGGAGTGGCCACTGCACTCCAGTCTGGGCGATGGAGTGAGACTCCAACTCAAAAAAAAAAAAAAAAAAAAAGACAATCAAACATGACTGAGTACTGTTCTCTAAATCCCAGACCATTTACCCAAACTTGCCTGGCATAAGAAGCATTTTTCTTTTTTTTTTTTTTAGTCAGAGTCTGTGACCCAGGCTGGAGTACAGTGGCAGTAGCTCACTGCAGCCTCAACCTCCTGGGCTCAGGCAGTCCTTCCACATCAGCCTCCCAAGTAGCTGGGACTACAGGTGCATGCCACCACATCTGGTTAATTTGTAGAGACAAGGTCTCACTATGTTACCCAGACTGGTCTTGAACTCCTGGACTCAAGCGATCCTTCTGTCTCAGCCTCCCAAAGTGCTGAGATCACAGGTTTCAACAACCACACCCATCGATAAAAAGCATTTTGGTAACAGAATTAAGATCCTGAGTTTTGTTCTAGCTCTGACTTGCAGAATGATCTGACCTAAATGACCTTTTCCTCTTTCAGAAAAAAGATGGGGGCAAGCAGAAGGTGGGTACCCTGCACTTCAAATGTATTGTATTCCCTCCTGAATCTTCATTTCTGTGTCTTTCCCTCTTTGCAGGCAGCATCGCCGCCATCACTGTGACTGTCATTGCTGTGGTGTTGTTGGTGTTTGGGGTTGCAGCATACCTAAAGATCAGGTGAGACACATTTTCCTATCCTTGATAAAGAAAATGGCCCCACCTTGTGGGGCTCCAGACTGAGAACTGTTTTGCTAAGTGCTGACTCCTTACTAGGTACTTAGCCTTCAGGGAAGTGAATGGCCATCATAGCCCACTCTAGGCAGGAAGAGATGGTGCACTCTCTGAACCTCTGCAAAACCAAAGAAACACAGCATGATGATGCAGTGGAGAGAGACTTAACCTGGAGTCAGGAGACTGAAGGCCAGGTTCTCTGCCCTCAATTCATCACGGAAAGCCTCCTAAACCTCAAGTTTTCTCCTCTGTGTAATGAGTAGAGGGGTGAGATCAATGGTTCCTAAGTACTGATGTTCTGAATACTGATTTGTGGGCTTGTACTCCATCTGTTAATGAGGTTTCACTCGTTCTAATACAAAATGTAAAAAATATTAGGAAAGTGTAGCATTTTCTATAAAACTGGGGCTTGGGGTTTTAAAATATCTCTTCTCCCATAAAGTGAAATGATGGTAACTGAGATTTTACTCTACGTAGCCAAATAGAAAGTCACCTCAGTTTTGTTTTCAATCTCTCTGTGAGATACCAGCCTCAAAACCACATTATTCACACTCTCTGAGTGTCCTTCCAGCTGTAAAATGCCAGCCGGCAAGTGGCAGTCATATTTGCCAATCTGTGCAGTGCCCATAACAAGGGACAGAAGGACACAGGCTGCCATGGTGAGCACAACCACCCATGCCCGCCCACACTTTCTCCTCCCAGCAGCCCGACTGTCTCTATGAAAGCTCCTCTGTCCCGTCCTTATGCCCTGAAAAGCCCCAGTGGCTCCATCTACACTGAGAATTAACTGCTCAGTGTGGCTCCCGCAGTCCTCATAGACCTGCACTGCCTCACTCTTATGGGTCATTACATCTCTTGCCTGCTCCAGTCACCGGCTTCCTCCCATTCTTAGGACACACCAGGTTCTTTCCGTCCTTCCCAGGGCATGGCTCTTGCAAGCCCCTCTCCCTGAGATGTGTTCCTTATGCAACATATGATGAGACTCTCATCTTACCTCCTCCAAGAGGCTTCCCTTCCAGTTTGGGGACCCTATTATTGATTCTTTTTGTGCCTTACTTATGTCCATCCTGGCTCTGATCATTGTCTATGATTTGGGTTTTTTTTGCTGTTAATTTAGTGCCTGTGTTTCCCACAAAAACATAAGCTCCATTAGCACCCAGACTTTATTCATGAGCCCAGTGCTGGGCACCAAGATGATGCTTGCTAAACTGAAGAAGTGAACAACAAAACATAAGAACACGCAATCCCGGCTGGGCATAGTGGCTTATGCCTGTAATCCCAGCAATTTGGGAGGCCAAGGCAGGGATCACTTGAGCCCGGTAGTTTGAAACCAGCCTGAAAAACATAGCGGGATTCTATCTCTATAAAAACAATTTTTCAAAAAAATACACAATGCCACAGGCACTATGGCACACACAGACACTTTTGACTCATCCTCTCCACAGCCGTGTTTCTTCCTCAAGAGGCTGTGCCCACCCTGTCTTTCCCTCCTGCCCTGCTTCTTTCCTTCCTGCCCTGCTCGCTTGAGGATATGATTTCTCTGCACACATCTGCTCTGCTGTTCCTCTCATCACCACTTAGCCCAGTGCCCACCAGGGAGCTCCCCCCTCCTCCTCTTGTATCTCCCTCATTCTAGTGTTCTAAATGTGCACCAAATCAATCTAATGATGGCATAAAGTAGGAAGGTGCCTTGTATTATCATGTGTCTAAGGTACAAAGAGCAGGAAAGCCAGGTTTTGAAGAGAAATTGAAATTAAAGGACCAGTGCAACCCACGTCTAATGAAAAATTTTATAAAAGCCATCCAGAAGTTCCCTTCAGATTTTAAAAAATGTTTCTCTTTATTAAATCTGCATTTCCTTAAGCACCAAACCTAATTTTATAAATTACATCTTACTGATGCTACCTTTTTCTATCTGGTGTAATTACTAGTTTATTGCGACAGGTATGCTGTGTTTTAATTATGAGTTAAATTGGCTTTTATGAACTACTCCGGGAACCTCATTTTCATTTTGTAACAAAGAGACTGTTGAAAAATAGGTTCTGAGAAAGAAACTTACACATAAATTTTAGAGTCACTCTGGAATCACCAATGATGAGGGTCTGTCACCGAAAACACCATCTTTGGAGTGAGATAGAAACATTTCCTTCTTGAGACACACTTCCCAAAGATGGTGTTGGCATGACCTAAAGGACTCTTCCTCTTGACTTTAGTAAAGAATTCAAGTTTACCATCTCCAAACAAACAGCGGCTACCGGCAGTCTAGAATAGTAATTAAGAATTCAGACTCCAGGAACAGGAAAACTTCCAGTTTGGATTTCAGCTCTTCTACTTTGTGACCTGGGTGTGTTATGGAGCATCACTAACCCTCATTCCCTACCTGTAAAATACAGGCAGCAATATTAACTACCTTGTAGCATTGTTGGGAGTGTTCAAGGATGCTGCTTCCCAAGTACATAGCACTGCCAACATCATCATCAGAGTGGTAAGTGGGAAGGAGCCGTAGGAAGACAGTCCTCCACAGATAGTCATGGAGCACCAGAGTGTGCCAGAAATTTTTCTAAGCACTGGAGTCACACCTGTGATGAGTTCTGCCACCACTGAACTTACTGTGCTTGGAAAATCTTGTTAGTAGGCCATTACAATTTGTTCTGTACTGATTAAAATTTTATTTTAAACTATATTTTCTCCCAGGTCTTATGAACACCAGATAAATTAAGTAAATGATTAAATTGAATAAATCATTATTTCCCTCCCCCATATAGGCTGTCTCTCTTAAATGTAGAAAAGTCCACAATGATATAAATCTAGGGTTGCTATTTATCTATTATGCTACTTGAGTTTTGGTGCTACAAACTTAAGAATGGAAACACTTATCAGACCTTTAGGGGATTTTAGAAATCCCCTAAAAACAAAGGAAAGTCTTTCTGCTCCTCTGCTAATTGTTGTGATAAAATGATAACATTAATAGCTTTTATGAATCTTAAGGCTATGCTAAAACCTCTTCAAGTGTTATTTTGCCAATTCTTGGAAAGTCCCACTAATTATTGACCAAAAATACAGCTGGCTTAATTGATATGTGTATGTGTGTGTGTGTGTGTGTGTGTGTGTGTGTGTGTGCATATTTGTACCTAAAGTCAGGCTTTGCTTTGGCTGGAAATTTACTCTGCTTCTATCATCCCAGATTTCTGAGAACAATAACATGACAAGCGGTCTGTTGTCCTGTGGTCTTTTAACTCACTTGGCTAGAGCAGCAAGTGACTAAAATCACAACTCATAAGGGAACCATTAGCTTTTGGCCTACAACCACAGGCTATAGCCCTGACCCAGCCAATGTCCCTATAAATGCAAGGAGAGAGTCTGCTTGAAAAGGCAGCCTCACAACCAGAAAAACAGCAAGACTTGCAAGCTAACTATGGCTTGGCACTTTCACCTTTCTTCCCAAATCCTCATTTTCTCTAGAGGCATTGCAAACTCATCAGCCATCTGTTTTTCACACTCCCATTCTCCAGGGACCCATGACCCCTAGTTTTGTCACAGTGTCCTCTGCATGGAGAACCGTATCTTTTTGTAACCCGAGCTACTTTTGGAAGAGGCCTGTAAAAATGCACTGCTTTGAACCTAGGTGCAGAGAGAGAAATATGAGCTTTGCAGTCAAGTTCAATACTGACTCTTCTGTTTAATATGTAGGTGGCCTTGGGCAAATGTAATCTCCCAGATCCTCAACTTCTCCAATCTGCAAACATAGAACTAATACTATGTAGCTTTCAAGTTTGTTTTGAAGGTGAAATTAAGTCATGAATGCAGAGTACCTAGAGAGACCATAGCATGGTGGCTAAGGACACAAACGATGGGGCAAGTTTCTTAATCACTCTGTGCTCAGTTTCTCCATTTGTAAAATGGGACTATAATAATAATAATAATAATACCTACTTCAGGACTGTTGTGAGGATTAAATTATGATGCATATAAACATTCGGTGCCTGGTATGAGGGAAAGGTGTTGAAAGAGCTAGCTACTGTTACTGCCGTGGTTGTTAAAACAGAGCTTAGCACGCAGATGCATGGTAAAATGGTAGTTGCCAACAGTAGTGTGTGAGATTGGAAGAATGGCCTCTGTCCTGCCATTTCCATTCAGTAGGCGTGACAGCTTTAAGAGAGAAGGAAGAGGGAGATGGCACAGCAGCTCGGCTTCCTAATTGTGTATAGACGTGGCAGGCTTCCATGCTCCATTTTGGCAGTTTCAATGGTGCCGTACTGAAATGTCTGTGCAGTTGCATCCATGTTACACATTAATAAATATAAACAATCTCTGAGCAGTCTTTATTCGGGACTTGTTTGCAACTTTAAAAGAAAGCAGGAGATTCTGGGCAAGATGGTGACAGAATAAGTCGGACTGTGAGAGTCTTCACAAAAACAAGTGCTTATAAAGATGCTGCATGAGTGGGTGTGTGTCGGTGGGTGAGCAAAAGTTGGTCTGAGGGGATACTCGGATGCATGCACCTGGGGCTTTCCTCCTGAGGTGACTGCACCCCACCACGCCCTGAGATTGGAGACCCGGGTGTGCAGGATTATATGCCATTCTCAGGGCTCTTTTGAGAGGAGGCAGAAGAGAAAGTTGCCCCTCACCACCTGGCACCCAGCCCATGCCATCACCTGCAGTAGCAGATGGGGCACAAGCAGGAGGATCCATGGAGGTGGTAGGTCGAGGAAATCTGAGATAAAACTCCAGTGTCAGTGACAAGATGCCAACAAGCATCATCTTCTCAGTCCCAGACCAGGCAGAGACTTGCATTGCCCCACCCAGCTCCACCCAGCCTCCATCTTGGGACCCAGAAGCTATCTTCTCATCAGACTCAACAAGACAGACGCCCTTCCCCCATGCCGGAACAGGCACAGACACATCAGATCTGAACCGGAGACTTGACAGTAGCAGTATCGAGTAGCATGAGTCTGGATATGATCCATCCTCCTACCACAGTAGTCGGTGGGACTTCTGACCCATGCTGACAGCATCCCAATCAGTCGGTGCTAAGAGTGGAGGGGAGGGGCTGGAGACCAGAGCAGTTCCCTAAGGCAGAGGCCAGGAAGGAACCTGCAGTCACAGAAATGGACAGACAGCAATTCTTTTTTCTTGTTTGTTTTTTGTTTTAGTTTTAGCTATAGTTTTCTTTTCTCTTTCTTTCTGCTTTTGTTTACATTTTTGTACTGGCTTTGTTTCTGTTACTTTAATTTCTTTTTAGATTTTCTATTTATGTATGGGTATTTTTGAGGGATAGTACACCAACAGGAGGGTTTTTGTTTGTTTGTTTGTATGGTTATCTATATGTTTTGGGTTTTTTTTTTTTCTGTCTTTGTGTCTCTGTTTATTTGTCAGTTGGTACGCCTGCTGGTTTCCTCCTTTCTTCTCTCCACCTCCCTTTCATCATCCTCTTTGCTTTTACCATTCTTTTCCCTTTTCTTATCTCATTTTGCTTTCAGGGGGCAAACAGACACCTCCACTGCATGAACAGATTGTAAAGCAGTGGGAAAGGGGTTCCAGGGGGCCCACACACCTGTCAACAGATACTGGAATCTGCAGATAGCTTCTGAATCACAGCTCCCCCTTAATTAAATCTCAAAACTGCAAAAAGCACAGGCCCCCACCCCTAGACCTGACTCAGAATTGAACAAAACCGGAGGATCTACATAAGGAAGAATAGGAGATTGAGCAAACAGAAATAAAAGCTATCCCCCCCATCATTGCACAACAGAATTAAAGAGGTAAAAAATGGGTGAGGAAAACATACACAAATGAAGAAAATCCAAAGGAAGAATATGAGTCTCACACAGACCCCTGGGAGGTCAGCCACTGAGAATACAGACTCTGGAACTCAAACAATGAAGAATCCTGAGAATGACTGATCTCAAACCACAATCCCAGATATCAAGATATTAATAAAGAGAATAAATATAAATGAGGAGAGACAAGAGGAAAGAATGAAGGAATTGATAACTGAGATAACAGCATTAAGAATACAGTGAATGAAATAAACAACAAACTGATAAGCATGAAAACCAGAATTAACCAAACAGAAGAAAGAATCTCAGAGCTTGAGGACCAAAATAGGGAACTGACCCAAACCATTAAAAACATAGAAAAGAAGCTTAAAAAGACAGAACAAAACCTCGAAGAGATGAGCGATTATTTTAAGAGGCTGAATCTAGGATTAATTGGAATCCCTGAGGCAGGTAGAGAGACAGAGACCACACTGGAACAAACATTCCATGAAATTATCTAAGAAAACTTCCCTCATCTCATCAGTGATGCGACCATTCAAACACAAGAGATTCAGAGAACTCCTGCAAGACAACAAATAAGAAAACCAACTCCTAGACACATAGTAATTTGCCTACACAAAGTAGGTATAAAAGAAAATATCCTAAAGGCAGCAAGAGAGAAAGGTCAGACTACCTACTGGGGAAGACCAATTAGAATAGTCGCAGACTTATCTACAGAAACACTTCAGGGTAGGAGAGCTTGGAGCCCAATCTTCAAAATTCTCAAAGATAAACAATTTCAACCAAGAAATAGCTACCCAGCTAAACTAAGTTTCATTAGTGATGTAGAATAAATATCCATCCCAGACATTCAATCCTTAAAAGCTTACACTGCCTCTAGACCAGCTTTACAAGAAACACTTGCAAAGTATTAAACACAGAAGAAAGGAAAAAAAGTATGATAACTCCCTTCATAAGAATGCAAGAAAAAGATTGAAAGCACACATCAATCCACTCAAAAATCAAAAGAAAGATAATAAACAAATAAACAAATCACAGCAACAATAACAAACTCCATATGAACCTCATGACAGAGATTAACTCTCATATCTCAATAATTAGCCTGAATGTGAATGGACTAAATGCACCACTGAAAATACATAGAATGGCAAATTGGATAAAATATTATAAGGCTATAATATATTGTCTCCAAGAGACTCACCTCATCAGAAAGGACACTCACAGACTCAAAGTAAGAGGATGGGAAACAAAATTTCAGGTGAATGAAACAAAAAGAAAGCAGGAGTCACAATCTTAATATCAAACAAAATACCCTTTAAGCTATCAAAAATTTAAAAAGATATGGAAGGTCACTACATAATAATAAAAGTTTCAATCCATCAACAGGAAATATCCATCCTAAACATATATTCAGCCAACATAGGAGCATCAACTTTCATAAAGCAGCTTCTAGGTAAACTGAAAAAAGACATTGACTCTAACACTATCATAGCTGGGGACTTTAACACCCCTCTAACAACATTAGACATATCATCAAGAGAAAAAGTCAATAAGGAGATCCAGAACCTCAACATGATGCTTGACCAAATGATACCTACAGAACACTCCCCCCAACAACCATGTTCTGCTCATCATCACATGGAATGTACTCTAAGATCAACCACATCCTTGGCCATAAATCAAGCATAAACAAATTACATAAAATTGGAATTCTGCCATGCACCTTCTCAGACCACAATGGAATAAAAATAAATATCAGCACCAGCAAAGTTCCCCTCAAATCCACAAAGACATGGACACTAAAAAGCATGATGCTAAACAACTCCTGAATCAACACAAAATTCAAAACAGAGATTTAAAAATTCCTGGTAACAAATGAAAAGGAAGAAACTTCTTACCAATATCTCTGGGATGCCATGAAATCAGTTCTAAGAGGGGAATTCATATCTCTACACACACACACATGAAGGAAATGGAAAGATCACACATTAACAGCCTAACAAATCACCTAAGGAAGCTGGAAAAGCAAAACCACCAAAACCGTAAGTTTAGCAGAAGAATCCAGATCAACAAAATAAAAGCCCAAATTCAGGACACAGAGGAAAAAATATAACACAAAAAATCAATGAAACCAAAAGTTGTTTCTTGAAAAGATAAACAAGATTGATGGACTCCTAGCTAGACTGATCAAGAAAGAGAGAAAAAGTTCAATAAACACAATCAGAAATGCAAAAGATGAAGTCACAACTGACCCTGAAGAAATACAAAACATTATCAGAGATTACTACTTACACCTGTATGGAAACAATCTAAAAAGTCTAAATGAAATGGAGGACTTTCTTATATCACACAACTTCCCCAGGTTGAAACAAGAAGAAATTGAGACCATAAATACACCATAATAGACTAATAACAACCCAGGAAATCTACTATGTCATAAGAAAGCTACCTACAAAAAAAAAAGCCCTGGACCAGATGGCTATCCAGCAGAATTCTACAAAACATAAAAGGAGGAGCTGATACCAATCCATGGAAATTATTTTAGGCAACTGAGAATCATTTTATGAAGCTAATATCACATTGATACCCAAACTGGGTAAAGACCCAACAAAGAAAGAAAACTACAGGCCAATATCCTTGATGAACATAGATGCTAAAATTCTCAACAAGATTCTAGTAAGTGGGATCCAACAACACATCTCAAAAATCACCCATCATGACCAAGTAGGCTTCATCCCCGGGATGCAGGGCTGGTTCAACAT
>CAUYQG010296938.1:0-16922 GCA_963574415.1 Tarsius wallacei
TGGGGTTTGGGGGTGATTGGGTGGTTATAGTAAATGGAGTGGTTGGGAAGATAGGGTGATTAGTATAAACTGGGGGAGTTGGGTGGATGGGGTGAGGGGGGTGGATGGGGTCTGGGTGATTGGAGTGGATAGGGTGGTTGAGGTGGTTGTGGTGCTTGTGGAGGATGGGATGGTTGGGGTCTAGGGTGCATGGGGTGGTTGTGGTGAATAGGGTGGTTGTGGTGGATGGGGTGATGAATATGAATGAATGGGGGAGCGGACGGATGGGGTGAGTGGGATGGATGGGGTGGATGTGGTCCAGGTGGTTGTAGTCTGGGGTGGATGTGGTCCAGGTGGGTGTGGTCCAGGTAGGTGTGGTCGGGTGGGTAGAGTGTCTGGGATCTATCAGGTTGTTGAGGTGGTTGGGATGGAAGGGGCGGGAGGGGTGGAATGGAACAGGGTGGGATAGAGAAGGTGATGGATCGTCAGGTGATGGGATGGGTGGGAGGAAAGGCAGGTGAGGTGCCATGGATGGACAGGCAGATGAACCAGGGTCCTCCAGCCTCCTGGCAGTCTTCTCTGTTCCCATTTCTGCTTTGTGCCTTTCCTCTTGGAGCTGAGGGCTGTCATTGACTGGGTGTGGACTGACACCACCCTCACCTAACTGCATGTGTCTAGAGGACCTGTACTCAAATGTCTTCCTCACAGACTGCTGGAAGGAGACTGAGAGGTAGTGTGTAAACAGGAGGCTTGGAGGTGGCAGCTCTCTTCACCTCAGTCCACTTCCCTGGAGCCATGAGACTCTTGTTTTGCCCAGCGTGCTGAGTGATCACCTGACAGCTTGGCCCCTGCCTAGTTTTCCCAGGACTCCCGGAGTTTGCAGGGAGCTCTCAGCAAAATGGCAGACCTGGTGCTAAATTCATCACTTCGGAATGCTTACAGCCACCTGATGAAGTAGGCACCACTTTCATTCCCATTTTACAGGGAGGAGACAAAGGTTCAGAGTGGCTCTGTGCCCAAGGTCACACAGCTAATAAGTGAGGGGTAGGGACATGACTCCAGCTTTCTGTGACCCAGTGCTTTTGACTCACAGACATTCCCTGTATCAGCCATCCTCCTCTGACTTTTAAGGGTTATTTGCCATTCTGCCCTCCACATGCCTGACCCAAAGCACGGATGTTCTGCCTGCCCTTCTTCTGCAGAAACATCCCCAGCCTCCTGGGCAGAAGAAGAAGGTTGCGAATATGGAGTTGGGGGCATCATCACGTCTGCTTCAGTTTTCCCCCGTGGTCTCCCCTGGTTTTCATGGCCCTGTTGAAGACAGTGGGCAGCGTGATCAACCAGCCCCTGGATGTGTCTGTCAAGATCTCCATCAGTGAGGTGACTGGGGTGGAGGAAGGAAGAGGCCCGTCCCTAGTGCTGAGCTTGGCAGGATGGGGGTACCAGTACCTGCCTTCCAGCCTGAAGACTCTGCTCCTCTCACTGTGGTCCTAGAGTCCTAGACAAAGATCCAGAGCTCAGACCAGCCTCTGAGCCTTTGTTCTTGCCATTCATTCCCCCAGACATACCCTTCCCACCTTCTCCCAGGCCAGTTTCAAAAGAAGAGAGGACGTCTGAGTCTCTTCTCGAAGTATGGCCTCTCGGCATCTCAGCCCATTCCAGTTTGTGTGCGATATATCACCCCAGAAAGACTGGGGGCACCTTGAGCATGAAGCAGTGACTCCCCACCCCCCTCTGCCCCATCACCAGCATGGGCCAGCCTTCTGAAATGTGCTCATCCGTCCTTCTTTCTCCCAGTCTCCGTTCTTGAGCTCCCAGCAGCAGAAGCTGGCCCCTTTCTAGGGAGCAGCCTACGGCCAGCTGACCCAGCAACATGCCCTCTGCCCCAGGAGTGTCTCCCAAGCCCAGCAAAGCCATCAGCATCCAGCTCTTGCCTGTGTATGTCCTTCCCCTAGGGCCTACCAGATAAGAAAACTTTATAAAAGCCACAACTATGAACATAGAATATGGCACTGGGTAGGAAGAAAAAGAAATCAATGAAACCCAAGTACAAAGAGAGACCCAATGACAAGAGGCGGTAGCATGTTCTGGTGAAAACCCCCAGCCCGCCATGCAGTTTCTGTGAACTACAGACCAGAGGACTTCTTTGTGGCCAAGACCAAGTCATGTCAGTCTGCTGTGGGGCATCAGCCTTGCCCACCAGGCAGCCGTGGTCAAGGAGTTAGCCACTACCATCTCCATTCTCATCACCATCTTCTGGACCGTGCAGAAGTAGCCTGGAACCATCCAAATCCACAATCCTGTCTTAAGTTCCCAGATCTTTGTGGGACCTCACAGGTGACCGTTAGGCAGCTCTGAGTCTATGTTTCCAAAATAATCACAGCAACTGGCCTTGACTCAGGTGTCAAGCACACTGTCCCTTCAACCTCCCAACCTTCCTCCCTCCCTCCCCCCTTCCTCTTTCTTTCCTTTTCTCTTCCTTTCTCTTCTCTCTTTCAAAAAACTCTTATCTCTTGCTTGCCAGTCTTTCACTGTGGCTAACTTTTTGGGCTCAGTTTGTTTTTGTTTTAAGTTTTATGAAAGTACAACTGAGGAACACTGAAAAAAGTGGTGCGTGAGCGAGTGCACAGTTTGGCGAATTTTTACAAACCAGACACACATGTAATCAGTTCTCAGATCAGCAAACAAAGCCTCCTCTTCCCCTGGGCAGTCCTTCGGGAGCCTTGCACTCCCTCAGCTGCTACTCGCTCCCAAGGGAGACCATCATCCTGAATTCTAACTGCATACATCAGGGGTGTCTGGTTTTTTTAATCAGTCACTATGTGTTGTCTTGTTTTGAGAGATAAAATACCAGAATGCAACAAATACCATTTGGTTTATTTCTAACTTCATGGTTAGAAGAACATATTTTTAAAATGGACTTTCTAGAGGGACAAACGATATGTTACTTTTCTGCCGAATATTTGACATTATGTTAATAGACTTTTTAAAAATCTTTTTTCTTTATGATCTATTTTGTGTTTTGTGGTGGTTTTTTTGAGAAACAGATTTGGAACATTACATGGGACATATGAAGACTTAATGATGTTAGCTCAAGGTAGAACAATATGTATAATATAACTTTCTATTGGGGCAAAATTTACACACAGTAAATTCACAGACTAGTGTACAATGTGATGAGTTTTGAGCAATGTAAATACCCATGTAACCCCAGTCAAGACAGATAACATTTCAGTTGCCCCAGAAAGTTCCCTCATAACTCTTCCAGTTCAGGCTCACTAGACTGGCCTGTTCTAATTTCGATTATAGTAGATCAGTCGTCTCTGAGTCATAGAATGATTCCTATCCATGTAATCATACATAGACTTCCTATACATGTACTAATAAGATAGGTACTCATTTATACAACATTATGTTTTTGAGATTCATCTACATTGTTGCCTGTATAGTTATTTATTCTTTTTTAAGCGGATTAGAAGTCCATTGTATAAATAGGCAGTAATTTATCCAGTCACTCTTCTAGGAATAGACACTTGGGTTTGTGCCCGTTTTTGTGGATGTATGTTTTCTTTTCTTTTGAGGAAATATCTGAGAATGGAACTGTTTTGTGATGGAGTGGTTGTATGTTTGACGTCTTAAGAAAGCTAGAAAGTTTTCAGCATGGCTGCGCCATTTTTCACTCGTACCAGTGATGTCTGAGCTTTCTGGCTGCTTCATATCCTCACCAAGGATAGATGTCATCACATTTATTTTGAATTTGGGCCATTCTGATGGGTGTGAAGTGGTCTCTCAATGTGCTTTTACTTCACATTTCCCTGATGACTAATAATATGGGGTAATTTTAGGTGCGCTTATTGTCCATCTGTATATCTTCTTTTGTGAAATGTCTATTCAGGCCTCATTCTGCTTTTTTTGTTTTTGTGTTGTTATTAAATTGTAGAGTCTCTTTAAATATTCTGGATATAAGCTCCATCAGACATATGTAATGCACATATACTCTCCTGGTCTGTGCTTGGCCTTTTCATAACCTCATGCTGATGTTTAATGAGCAAAAGTTTTTCATTTTGATGAAGTCTGATTTGTCAATATTTCTTTTTGTAATTAGTGCTTTTGGGGATCCTCCCTAGGAAATCTTTGCCTGTCTCAAGTCCATGGAGATATTCTCTCATGTATTCTACTGGAGTTCCAGTTTTTGTGTTAGTTCTATGATTCATCCATCTCAAATTAACTTTTATGTGGGGAGCCAAGACTTATTTTTTCTATATATTTTCCTAGTTTTTCTAGCCCATTTGCTGAAAAGATACTTTCTTTTTTCTCATTTTGCATTACCACCTTTGTTTTTTATTATTCTTATTTTTTTTTTAACTTTAAAAACATTTTAATAGCCTTGGGGGGTTACAAATAGTTTTTGGGCTGGCTTTAAGTGTACCCACCACCCTCATCTGTGCATATTGCACCTGATAGGTGATTTTTTTGTTCCTCCACCCCTTCCCCCACTGACTCTCCAGTGTCCATGACACCATTCTCCATTCTCTGTGTCTTTGTGGATCCTTAGTGTAGCTCCCATTTATAAGTGAGAACATAAGATGTCTGGTTTTCTGTTCCTGAGTTAGTTCACTTAGGATGATATTCTCCCACTCCATCCAAACTGCTGCAAAAGACATTATTTCACTCTTCTTGATAGCTGAATAGTATTCCATAGTGTATATATGAAAGGAAGGACCCTGAGAAACTTAGAATGGCGATGTCTCAGCATAGCCATTTTTACTTAGACTGACACACTTTGAATCTAGCACAGGTTAGACATAGATAGATATATTTCCAATAGGTAGGTTTTAGGAAGCTTCAGACATTTTGCTGCAGACCAAGTTGGCAGCCTACCCCACCCCCTCGGCAAATCAAAGGAAAACTCCACCCGAGGCAAGACAAGGATAGCCCATCCTTTCAATTAATGGTTGAGCATAATATAATCTCTAAAAAATTTTCAAGTTCCTTGTCAAAGGCTAAAGGCCAAAGATCACCCCTTAGCTGGCCGAAGCTGTAGAAGTGATAATAAGACCAACTTTTAGTAAAGAGCTTGTGGATTGGAAATGTCTGACAGGTCTCTTGCAGGAAAAACCCCTCTCCTTGTCTACTCCCATCTAGCTCACCACCTGAGGTCACGAGATGCTAATGTCTGGGGATGTCAAGACATTCCTTTGGGCCCAGAGCCCTCCAGGCCCAAATCCCCCTTACCCCAAAGGCCCTTAAATATACCCAGTTCTTGACCCTTCAAAGTCACACTTTTCTCTGAGTGTCAGCCACCTTTCCAATGTGTGAAAGGTGAATAATAAACTTTACTTCCTTCTACTTCTTATTTTGTTGCAATCTTGCATTATTCCCATGGTACCAGCACCAGCCCACCTTGCCTCAGTTTATCCTTTCAACATACATCACATTTTCATTGTCTACCGATCAGTTGATGGGCATTGAGTTTGATTCCACATCTTTGCTATTGAAAATTGTGCTGCAATGAACATGCAGGTTCAGAAGTCTTTTTCAAACAACAATCTCTTTCTTTGGGTAGATAACTAGTAGTGAGATTGCCGGATCATATGGTAGATCTACTTTTAATAGTGTGGGAAATCTCCATACCGCTTTCCATAGAGGTTGTACCAATTTACACACCCACCAGCAGTGTATAAGAGTTCCCTTTTTTCCACATCTAGGACAGCATCTATTGTTTTTTGATTTATGATAATAGACATTCTGACTGGTATCAGGTGGTATCTCATTGTGATTTTAATTTGCATTTCCCTGATTATGTGTGATGCTGAGCATTTTTCCATATGTTTATTGGCCATTTGCAATCTTCTTATGAGAAATGGCTGTTCATGTCATTTGCCCTGCATTGTCATCTTTGTAAGAAATCAATTGACTGAACATATATCCCATCTTATGAGGGTCTGTTTGTCTATGACTCCACTAATACCACACCATCTCGATTCCTGGAGTTTTGATAAATTTTGAAATCAGTAAATGCTAGCTGAATTTGTTTATTTTTTAGATGGTTTTGACTATTTTAAATGTTTTGCATTTCCATTTAAATATTAAAAATGGCTGGGAACAGTGGCTCAAGTCTGTAATCCCAGCATTTTGGGAGGCTGAGGCAAGAGGATTGCCTGAGCCCTTGGGTTTGAGACCAGCTGGAGCAACATGGTGAGACCTTGTCTCTACAATAAATCAAAAACTAGCCAGGCGTGGTAGCACATGCCTGTAGTTCCGGCTACTTGGAAGGCTGAGGTGGAAGGATCGCCAGAGTCCAGCAGGTTGATGCTGGGGTGGCCATGAGTTTGCTACTGCACTCCAGCCTGTGCGATGGAGTGGGGCTCCAACTCAAAAAATAAATACATAAATAAATATTTAAAACATTTTGTCAATTTTACAAAAAATTCTGTTGATATTTGGATTAGAATTGTGTTGAAACCACAGAAATCTACATAGTTCAACCTGGGGAGAACTCACATCTAAACAATACTGAGTCTTCAAGGTATACATGTGGTTTACCTCTCTGTTTATTTAGATTTTTAATTTTTCTGAAAAATGCATTTTGCTTTTCTATATACAGATCTTACATGCCTTTTGTTAAAGTTAATCTTAGGTATTTTATATTTTTGATGTTTTTGTTTTCATATTTTCTGACTATACGTGGAATTGTTTTAAAATTTTATTTCCAATTATTTGCTGCTAGAAAAAAATGCAGTTGATATTATATATTTACTCTGTATCCTATTACCTTGCTTAATGTGTTTATTAGTCCTAGTGGCTATTCTTGTATAATATTTGAAATAATTTATGTAGATAGTCATGGCAGTTGTAAAAATATAGGGAGATTTATTCTTTTTTTCCCAATCTATATGCTAATTCTTTTTCTTACCTTATTGCACTGGCTGGAATTTCAGTTCAATGGTGAATAGGAATGATGAGTTCAGGCATCCTTACCAATTCTAGGAGAAAAGCTTTCAATGTTTCAGCAGTAAATATGGTACTTACTAGGTTTGTCATCAACGTCCCTTACCAGTTTGAAGAAGTTCTCTTCTTGTTCAAGTTTTCTGAGAATTTTGGTCATAAGTGGGCATTGAATTGTGTCAGACACTTTTTCTGTATCTTTTGAAATGGTCATATGATTTTAACCAATTATTTTGTTAATATGGTGAGTCACATTAGCTGATTTTTAAATGTTATACCATACCATCCTTATGTTCCTTGGAGAAAAAACCACTTAATAATGCTATATTATTATTTAATATTCTACTGAATTCAATTTGCTAATGTTACATTAGGGATTTCTGTGTCTACTTAGTGAGACATATTGGTCTATAGCTTTCTTATAATGCCTTTGTCAGGTTTTGGTATCTGAATTATACTAACTTTCTAAGATGATTTGAGAACTATTTTCTTCTCCATTTTCTAAAAGAGCTTGTGTAAGAGTTATATTACTTCTTTTTTGTGTGTTTGATAGTATTCATCAGTAAAGCACTCTGGGCCTGGAATTTTCCTGTGGAAAGGATTCAGTAACAAATTCAATTTCTTTAGTAGATATTGGACCATTCTGAGTATCTATTTCAAGTTGTGTTTGTTACACAACTGAGTATCTGTTCTGGTCAGTTGTATTTGGCAAAGGATTTCCCCACTTCATGTAAGTAGTTGAATTTATTGGCATATAATTCCTCCTAATAGTCCCTTGTTAGTCTTTTGATGTCTGTAGGATCTATAATGATGTCTCCTCTTTCATTGTTGGCATTAGTAATTTTTAGGTTTCCCTCCTTTTCTTGATCAATCCTGCTGAGATTTTTTTTTTTTTTTTTTTTTAGTTTGAGTCGAACTCTGTTGCCCAGGCTGAAGTGCAGAGTGGCATGCTCATGACCACTCCTGTGTTGACCTGCTGGGCTCTGGCAATCCTTCCACCTCAGCCTTCCAAATAGCTGGAACTATAGGCGTGCACTACCATGCTGGCTAATTTTTTTGATTTATTGTAGAGATGAGATCTCGCCAAGTTCCCTGAGCTGGTCTTGAACCCGCAGGCTCAGGCAATCCTCTCACCTCAGTCTCCCAAAGTGCTGGGATTACAGGCTGACCGACTGAGCCCAGCCCCTGCTAAGATTTTAAAAGAGATTTACAGAGGTATACTTGACATATAATAAGCTGCACATATGCAAAGTATACAATTTGGTGCATGCTGGCGTAGTGTTAATGCTGACATCTGAGAAACCATCACTACAATTGAGATAATAAATATTCCATCACCCACAAAAGATTACTCATGCCTCACTGTAATTCCTCCCTCCCTCTGCTTCCATCCCATGCAGTCTTTGATTTATTCTCTGTAACTATAGATTAGTTTTCATTTTCTAGAAATGTATACAGATAAATTTATATATTATGTACTATATTATTTGATCTGACTTCTTTTACTCAGGATAATGATTTTGAGATTCATCCACATAATTGGATATATCAGAATTTTGTTCTTTTATAGCTGAGTATTATATTCTAAATAAATACCAACATTTGTTTCTTCATTCAACTAGTGAATGACATTGTTGCCATTTCTGGTTTTTGCTCATGATAAATAAAACTGATGTGAACATTCTTGTGTAAGTCTTTGTAGGGATAAGTCTTTTATTTCTCTTGAGTAAATACCTAGAAGTAGAATGATTGGATTTTATGATAGGTTTTGGTTTGGGTTCATCTCAATCTTTTTTTTTTTTTTTTTGACTCGGAGTCTCACTCTGTCGCCCAGGCTGGAGTTCAGTGGCACACTTTGCACTGACACTGCAGCCTTGACCTGTTGGGCTCAGGCAATCCTTCTGCCTCACCTTCCAAGTAGCTGGAACTACAGGTGCCCTCCACCATGTCCAGCTAAGTTTTTGATTTATTGTAGAGATGAGGTCTCGAAAAGTTGCCCAGACTGGTCTTGAACCCCTGGGCTCAGGCAATCTTCTCACCTTGGCCTCCCAAAGTGCTGGGATTATAGGTGTGAGCCACCACGTCCAGCCTCAATCATTTTTAAGTGTCCAGTTCAGTGGCAGTAAGTGCATTCACATTGTTTTGCTACCATCACCTCCATCCAACCACAGAACTCTTTTCCATCATGAAAAGCTGAAACTAGGCTAGGCTCGGTTTTCTGTATCTATAGGCCTGACAACTCTAGGTACCTCATATAAGTGGAATCATAACAATATTTGTCTTTTTGTGACTGACTTTTCTTTTTTTCTAAGTCAGAGTTTTACTCTGTCACCCAGGCTGGAGTGCAGGTGATCCTTCTGTCTCAGACTCCTGAGTAGCTGGAACCATAGGCTGTACACCACCATACCCAGCTTTTTTTTGGGGGGGGTGTAGAGACAAAGTCTCACTGTGTTGTCCAGGCTGGTCTCAAACTCCTGAGCTCAAGCAATCCCCCCCTTAGCCTCCCAAAGTGTAGGAATTACAGGTGTGAGCCACCTTGCCTGGCAAGTAACTGGCTTATTTTACTTAGCATAATGTCTTCAACGTTCATTTAAGTTGAAGCATGCATCAGAATTTCCTTCCCTTTTAAGGCTGAATAGACACATATTGTATGCACATGCCACATTTTATGTATCCATTCATCCATTTATGGACACCTGCATTGCTTCCACTTTTTGGCTATTAGAAACGATGCTGCTATGAACATGAGTATGATACTAATTTTTAAATGTATATTTTATATTTTCATTGTTAATGTATAGAAATACAACTGATTTTTATATACTGACCTTGTATCTTGTAACCTTATTAAAATCATTCTGTAGTCTAGCACATTTATGTAGAATCCTGCAAATTTTAGAATTTTCTACATGAGCAATCATGCCGTCTGCCAATAAGAACAGTTTTATTTCTTCCCTGCCAATTCTTTTCTATTTCTTTTTCATGCTTTATTGTACTTTCTAGGGCTCTCAGTATGATGTTGAAGTGGTGAATTGACATCCTTGTCTTGGGAAAAGTCTTTTGCCATTAAGTGTGATGTTAGTTATAGTTTTTGGTGAATGCCCTTTACCAGATTACGCATTCTTTTGTTCGTAGGTTGCTGAGAATTTTCATTATAAATGAAAATTGATTTTTTCGAGTACTTTTCCTCACCTGTTGAAATGATCATATGATTTTTCTTCTTCAGTATGCTAATATGGCGAATTATGTTGATTGATTTTCTCATGTGGAACCAGTTTGGCATTCCCAGGATAAACCTCATTTGGTCAAAATATATTACCTTTTTGTATATTGCTGGGTTTCTTTTACTACTATTTTGTCAGGGATTTTTTTGTATATATTTATGAGGTATATTGATCTTCAGTTTTCTTCTAATATCTTTGGTTTTACTATTAGGGCAATGCTGGGTCTCAAAATGAGTTAGAAAGTATTTTATCCTTTATTTTCTAGAAGAGCATGGGTATAATTGGTATTATTACTTTATTAAATATTTGGTAGAATTTGCCCATGAAATCATCTGGGCTTGAAGTTTTGTCTGTTGGAAGATCTTAAACTATGAATTGAATTTCTTTATTAGATAACAGACATATTCAGATTATCACTTTGTTCTTGAGTGAATTTTAGTGCTTTGAGCCTTTCAATGAATTGGTACATTTTATATAAATTGGTAATTTATGAGCATAGAGTTGCTTATAGTATTACCTTATTAACCTTTCAATATCTGTAGCATCTGTAGTGATACCCCCTTTCATTTCTGATATTTATAATTTGTGTCTTCTCTCTTTTTATTTTAGTCTCCCTAGAGAGTTATTGAGTGTATTCATTTTCTTTCAAAGAACTAACACGTGGTTTAATTTATTTTTTTCGTTTCTTTTCTTTTCTTTTTTTTGAGTCGGAGTCTCACTTGGTTGTCCAGGTTGGAGTGCAATGGTACACTCAAGGCCACCGCAGCCTCTACCTGCTGGGCTCAGGCCGAGCCTTCTGGCTCAGTCTTCCAAGTAGCCGGAACTACAGGCATGCACTACCATGCCCGGCTTATTTTTTGATTTGTTGTAGAGATGAGGTCTCACCAAGTTGCCCGGACTGTTCTTGAACCCCTGAGCTCAGGCAATCCTCTTGCCTCAGCCTCCCAAAGTGCTGGGATTACAGGCTTGAACCACTGTTCTTGGTCTATTTTTCTATTTTCAATTTTATTTTCTGTTTTTATCTTTATTATTTCTTTTCTTCTGTTTTCTTTGAGCTTAATTTACCTTTCCTTGTTTATTAAAGTGGAATCTAAGGTTATTTGTTTGATACTTCCTCTTTGACACCTGAATTATTTAGAGATGTGTTGTGTAATTTTCAAATCTTTGTGGATTTTCCAGATATCTTTCTGTTGTTGATTTCTAGTTCAAGTCCATTATGGTCAGAGAATATACATTGTATAATTGATTCTTTTAAGGTTGTTAATTTTGTAATAGTCCAGAAGATTATCTATTTTGGTTAATGTTCCATTTGCACTTGAAAAGAATAAGTGCTCAGTTTCTGTTGGCTGAAGTGGTTGATACAGGTCAACTAGGTCAAGTTGATGGTGTTATTCAGGCTTTTGCATCCTTGCTGATTTTCTGTCTACTTATTCCATTGACTACTGAGAAAGATGTGATGAAGTTCCAAATATAATCATGGATTTCTTCTTTCAGTTCTATACATTTCTGTCTCATACAGCTTGAAGCTCTGTTACTGGGGGAGTCCACATTTGGGGTTGTTATGTCTTTTTGGTGAATTGACTCTCATCATTCCAAAATGACCCTGGTCATACCTGGTAATTTTCTTTGTTCTGAAGTTTTCTTTGTTTGATGTTAATCTAGCCACTTCTGCTTTGTTTTAATTAGTGTTTGCCTGGTATATCACTTTTCATCCTTTCACTTTTAATCTGTTGATATGAGGGGCTGCAAACTTTTTCTTGTAAGGGGCCAGTTAGTCGATCTTTTAGGCTTTGTGGGCCATACACGGTTTATACCACTTCTTCCTCCCCCTCCTTTTCTTCTTTATGACCCTAAAACAATGTTAACCATTCTTAAAAACAGGTCATGGGCTGGATTTGACCTCTGGGTCATAGTTTACTAATTCCTAGCCCGTATAATTTTATTTAAAGTGTGTTTCTTATAGACAGTCTCTAATCGGGTCCCGTTTGTCTTTTTTTTTCCTCAATTCAGTGCAACAATTTCTATTTTTTAAGTGCTGTGTATACTATTTAGACTTCCTTAATTTTGTGTGTGTGTTTCAGGGTCTCTGTCACCTAGACTAAAGTGCAGTAGGATGATCCCAGCTCACCTTAGCCTCCACCTTGGGCTTAGTCCATCCTTCCACCTCACCCTCCCAAGTAGCTGGGACTACGCCACCAAATACAGCTATTTTATTATTATTATTATTAGTAGTAGTAGTAGTAGTAGACAAGGACTCACTTTGTTGCCTAGGCTGGTCTTGAACTCTTGGGATCAAGCAATCCTCCCATCTCGGCCTCCCAAATTGCTGGAATTATAAGCGTGAGCTACCATGCCCAGTCACTATTTAGATTTAATGTCATCATTGATATAGTTAGATTTAGGTCTACCATTTTATTGTTTTTCTATTTTCCCAATTTTTTTCTCATTGCCTTTTCTGCCTTCTTTTGAATATTTTCTAGCATTCCATTTATTTTACTTATTTATTTATTTATTACTATCTCTCTTTGTATTACCTTTTGCTTTAGGGACTAACTTTTCATAACCTATTTAGAGTGAATATTTTACCCGCATATGTAAAATATAGAAACCTTATAACATATAATTACTTTCTCTGTGTCAAGCTTTACCTTTTCTGTGTTGTAATTGTCACACGTATTACATCTACACGCATTGAATCCCCTGCGGCAATGTGATACTATTTGCTTTTTACTGCTTGTGACTATTTTAAGTACTTTGGAGAGGAAAAGCAGTCTATTATATTTACCCAGATATTTGCCTTTTCTGTTGTTTTTCCTTCATTCCTGAAGTTCTAATTTTTATTTTGGTATAATTTCTTCACTTCTTCCCCCTTCAGGATCGTGTCTCTGGTCAAGAATATGGACTCATCCAGCAAACACACGGTGTGTCACATGGACAAGGAGACGTGAGTGTGGCTGCCACAAATGTCCCCTGATGCTGGGAGGGACTGTGTAGCTGTCCCCACCTTGCTCGGCACAGAGAGTTTCCTGTCCACCGCAGTTGTTTCAGGGTGGGGGCTTTGGACGACCAGGGGAGTTGTGTTTTGCCTGTTAGATGGCACTCCCATGGATGCATCGATGTTCCCCATCACACAGGGGACTTGCCACTGACTCTGGGGCTCAGAGCTCCGAAAGAGGCAGAGTTGGGATTGAGCCCAGTTGTGCTGACTCCAAAGCCTGAATGCTGCACACGAAGCTGTGCTGCCTCTCGGGCCACAGGTAGCTAGAGGGTCCAGGGCCCATCTATAGTTTTAAATTTCTTATTTTCAGACCCGGTGCAGTAGCTCACACTTGTAATTCCAGCACTTTGGGAGGCCGTGGTAGGAGAATTACTTGAACCCAGGAGTTGGAGACCTGCCTGGGCAACATAGTAAGACCCTATCTCTACCAAAAAAAAAAAAAAATTAGCTGGTCATGCTCATTTTTGAATCAGGTTGCTTGTGTTGTTTTTTGGAGTTGAAGTCTCACTCTCACCCAGGCTGGAGTGCAGTGGCACGCTCATAGCTACTGCATCTTCAACTTGTTGGGCTCAGGTGATCCTTCCACCTCAGCCTTCCAAGTAGCTGGAACTATAGGAGTGCACCATCACGCCTGGCTAATTTTTTTATTTATTGTAGAGATGAGGTCTCATCAAGTTGCCTAGGCTGGTCTCGAACCCCTGGGCTTAGGCAATCCACCTACCCTCCACCTCCAAAAGTGCTGGGATTACAGGCATGAGCCACTGCACCCAGCTGATGATGTCTTTTGATGCACAGCATTTTTTTATTTTCATGAACTCCAATTGGTCTATTTTTTCTTGCCTGTGCCTTTGGTGTCCTAACCAAGAAATCACTGCCAAATCCAATGCCATGAAGATTTTGCAGGGCCCATCCTTTTTACAGATGAGAAAATCAAGGCCCAAAGCCCAGGGCCACACACAGAGCTCCCTGGGGCATTTGACAGTAATGAGCCCTCAGACCATCTCCATTTGTCTGGCCACCACAGCCTTATCCCTCTATTGTCTGTTCACGCCCTCCTTCCTTCATCAACCAACACACCCACCTGTTGGCGGCCCTGCCCTGAGCCTGGCTCCAGGGCTTGGAGGGCTTGGGAAAGAAGACAGAAATCATGCAGAGCATGGCCCGCTGAGTCTACAGATCCCCCATTACCCTCGCAAACTAGCTATGACCTGGGCTTCTGCATCTGCTGGCTAGGAGAAAGATGACAGCACCTACCAGGGGTGGCCTTGCCCACAGCAAATTGCTTAGGACATGTTAGCTCTTCTGGTGATTGCTATTAACATCTCCTAGGGGGTTCCCCATCCACCCCGGGTCCCCTGACCTCCCTGAGAGCTGCACATGGAGCCCAGCTTTGCAGACCCCAAAGCCTGAGCGCTACACCTCCCGGAAACTGGGTTTCCCCTGCAGCCTGGGAAGTCACGTCCACAAAAAGGATCAGTTTTTCAGGGAGTACTTGCAGGTGGCGCTTAATAATATTATTGAATAAGGAAGCTGGTTTCAGGCCATCACTGCATGGGATCAAGCAGGCTTGTAGATGGCACAGAAAGTCATCCAGCTCATCAGGAGAAGGGAGAGTCAGTCTCTGGCATTAAAATGAGGTCTCTAGCTTCCCCTAAATTGATTTAGCATGGGAGGTAGCAGGGGCCGTGACAGCACTGAGTTTCTTACATAGCCAATGGGAACAGACAGTTTCCACTGGGGGCCGCCTTGGGTTCTAACTGTGCTGCCTATGAACATCAACCTGGCAGCTGAACTTTTTAATTTTGGGTTTTTGTTTTCCGCTTTATGTCCCTGACTGTAGAGTACTCTCCTGGACTGATCCCCAAAGCCCCCAGGACCACAGGGGAGATTGAAGCAAAGATGGCCCATCAGCTGGACATCAGTAAGGACTGGGCACACCCCTGGGGATGTGCTGGCTTCTTGCCTGCTGCATTCTTGCCCCTAGCCCTGTGCAAGGCCTTGGGGAGGGGCCAGGCCTGGGCTTGGGGACCAGCGGGCAGCAGGTGGGCATGAAGGCGGCCCCCTCCCCACCTGAGTCCTATCTGTGGGGTGAGGACCCTGGCCCTGGTTGACATTTCCCCGGAGCTGAGCCTGGCGTGGGCGGGTGGGGGCTGTGTGTGGCAGGGTCGCCTCGAGAGCCAGCGATAACAACGTCAGACATGTGTATGGGGCCTGGTACTTTTCCAAGGGCTTTTAAATGCATTATCTTTTTTGGAGGCTCATTTGAGGCAAGAACTCGAAGCAGTCGGAAAACAACTCATTTACCGAACCCTGAATGGGAGGAAGTCGAATGCAGTGTGTGCTTTTGCTGAATCTCAAACCAAAACAACCTTTTGTTAAAGAACAAACAAATAAACAAAAATGCTGAACGCTAATTCACCAGGGAACACAGCCTGAACCAGGCTCTGGGCAGAGAGTCATGCAGCAAATTCAACAAACGGTGACGCAGTAGGGACGGTGGGGACGGTGGGGGAGGGTGCAGGGTGCTGGAACCGCAGGCTAGTTGGGAGCAGGAACTTCTAGGGGGCTCGCCGGCATGGCCCCCCATGGGCAAGTCTGACTTCCAGGCAGACTCGAACCCGGGCCATCATGAGAGGCTGGTGGGTGGGGGCTGCCGGTGGGAGGGCACTGCAGGTAGGGACCCAGAGCAAGGCAGAAAGAAGGGTCCCGAGGTCCTGCCGTGCCTGAGTGGAGGCCCCGTGTCAGAGAGCTTCAGAGGTTTCCTGGGGGAGTTGCCAGTCCCTGACTGGAGTCGCACCTGGAGTGATGACTCCACAGCGGGAGTTGGGGTGGGACTTTCTAAGACCATCACTTGGTCCACCAGCCTTCTCAACAGAAGCAACGTTGTTCCACTTGAGTTGCTTCTTTCAAATATCTACCTCCTCCATTTTTGGTAGCAGAGAGGTGACGTGACACAGATTGGTTCTATGTGGCAGAGGGAGGGCCCCCACACGACATCAGTCCCCCTGCAACAGGTCATGGACTGAGGTGACACACTCTGGGGACACACTCTCAGTCTGGAGTATCTCCCTCCTGCTGGAGATGGCCTTCTCAGCAGAGGATGGGGGTTAGAAATCCTCCTTCTCATCCCAGGCTCGGGAGTGTGATAGCAGCTGGTGGAGCCCAGTGGGTGTTGCTGAGCCTGGCCACCTGGCAGGGCTGAATCCACCAGGACCAAGCTCAGCCCCCTCTTCACGGGTCTCAATGGCCTTGTGGGCACTCCCGAGGGTCAGGTGACAATCGAATGCCTCCCTAAACATCCATCACGCCCTGTCAGAGGCAACTCCCCTGATGCAGTGGCCTCGAGTGGCCCCGCCATGTCTTCCAAGGTCCTCATGGTGGCAGGTCACTTGCAAACGTCCCTGGGCCTGGCGCCAACTGTCCTCTGGCTCCCTCCCTTTGCTGACACAGACAGACCTTTCTGTCTGTGTACCCTCCCGGGTGCTGCTGACCACACTCTCTCCTGCACAGCCCATCTCTACAGGCCGCAGGCCAGCTGGTCTTCTTCCTCAGTGCCCCAGTCTGGTTGCAGCAGCTGAGGCCTCCTGATGCCCTCGAGGATGGCTAGGCGGCCGAGTGGTGGGTCGTGTAGGAGTGGCAGCCAGGCTGTGACTGGAAACGGGGCTGTGGCTGCAACCTGGTCATTGACAAAGTCAGCCCTCAAGTCTGGGCTTCCTGGTGGCATACAGGCAAGGCTCTCTCAAGCCCTAAGAACCATAGCCTCCAGCCCTGGA
>CAUYQG010296955.1:0-17994 GCA_963574415.1 Tarsius wallacei
AACTTGGCAAGACCTCATCTCTACAATAAATGAAAAAAATTAGCCAGGTGTGGTAGTGCGCGCCTGTAGTTCCAGCTACTTGGAAGGCTGAGAGGAAAGGATCACCTGAGCCCAGCAGGTCGAGGCTGCGGTGGCCAGAAGTGGTCACTGCACTCCAGTCTGGGTGACAGAGTGAGACTCCAACTCAAAAAAAAAAAATGTATATACATAGGCTGGTGCAGTGGCTCAAGCCTGTAATCCCAGTACTTTGGAAGGCCAAGGTGAGAGGACTGCCTGAGATCAGGGGTTCGAAACCAGCCTGAGCAACTTGATGAGACCTCATCTCTTCCATAAATCAAAAAACAAGTCAGGCATGGTAGTGCACACCTGCAGTTTCAACTACTTGGAAGGGTGAGGCAGAAGGATGGCCTGAGCCCAGCATGTCAAGGCTGCAGTGGTGGTGAGCGTGCCACTGCATTCCAGCCTGGGCAACAGAGTGAGACTCCAACCCGAAAAAAAAAACTAAACGTGTACACTTTTTGGCATCCCCTGAAGTCCTCTGCCCTGCAAGGCCTTCACACACATACATATACATATGAAACTATCTTAGGAACCCAGGAGGAAGTAAATGGAAGGATGAGTCATTCATAATTCTTGACTTCAAGGTCAAACGGACTGAAGAGATAAGGCGGGTACGACTATGCATGAAATATAATCGCAAAAGCTATGCATGCCTCTAATGAAGCACAAATAAAATGTCAGGGGAAACCAAAGGATCAAGAAACCACCTTCTGCTGAGGGGACCTAGGAGGTGGAACTCAGAGGTGGCATCCGAAGATGGGCCGCATGGAGGTGGTGTCTGAGAAAGGCCTTGCAGGGCAGAGGACTTCGGGTGGGGAGCACAGAAAGCCCAGCATGTGGAGGGAGGGAAGCAGGGAGCAATGGGAGTGTGGCATTGGGCAGGCAGAAAGAAGAGCAGGAAAAGAGGCTGCCAGTGTGAGGGTCTGAACTTTATTCTCTGGGCACTGAAAGCCCTTCAAACTTTCTAAGTGGGAAAGTCACAATCAGATAGATCTGGCCTTAAGAAGATTAATCTGGCAACAATTTAGTCCTTAAATTGGAATGAAAGAGCACAAATAAATACTTACCTGGCTTACTTGTATTTAAATACCTACAAAATGTTGCTAATACCCTGTGGATGTTCGCTACCATGTAGAAAATGTTGCTCTAATTCCCTACAGCATCGTGTATTATCATATGCATAATAGCCCCTGGCATGCACGTGGGCATTAAAAAGCAAGAACTCTTTAAAGTGGCCAGATGTCGGGGAACTGAACTCCAAGGTGTAACAGTTAACTCATCTGATGGAACTTCCAAACTATGCCAAACTTTCAAGACGTGAAACTATACAGAACTTTCTGGTAAGCCGCACTATGGCATGCTGACTCTGATTTCTCCCCCGAGAATAAGACTGCCAGCAGGTGATAGTGAGCCAGCAGAGGAGAGGCTAAGGGAACATACCCAGGTTCCTTCCTTACCTCATGACTCTGGGAACTTGCCGTGCTACTCACTAGGAAACCACTAGGAAAACTGCCCCAGACTTGGCCCCTGAAGCCCCAATGGTAGGGGTATACTGCAGAGATTCTCAACCCTCTCACTGAACATCCAGGTTCGAGGCTTCACCCCTGCCCTCACTGAGACTCTGATTCCATAGGTCTAGGATGTGGCCTGATCGTCTTCATTTGAACAACGCTCTCCCAGTAACTCCGATGCAGGTAAACTGATAGGTTGAGTACACGTTTATCATCCCAGCTGAGACTCGTTTGGGGGCAAACAAGGGTGCAGTCGATGACTGCATGTGGACAGCGGTGTAAGCTGGGTATGTCCTAGGTGAGACTGGACAGCAGCATAAGCTGGTCATTTGCCCCACTAAATGACCCTCTACAAAATACTGTCACTTCAGAGAGGAAGCTCAGCTAAGGAGAACCACCAAAGACTACCAGCAAGCAGGGGAATGCCCTTTGACAGGACAGGAAGAGAAAGGACAGCCATAAATTGATGTCACAACTGGATACCTGGTTCACCTTGTGACCCCGGGAGGATTGTAAGCTAACCCAGAGGTACCTGCTTCAAACCTCATCTTCCAGTCCTTGCTGTTGAAATTGCCGTTTATGATTGTCCAGAAGATGTCAGCACCATGAGGAAGTGACAGAGCGTGGAGGAGGAGAGGAACTGCCAGCGAAGACAGCTGTGAGAACTCAGACTTGACGACTCTCCACAGGCTGGGATCAAGGGAGAAGCAGAGTGGTCACGGACATCACAGCCTTCCAGAAGAAAAGTTCTGTTCTCCTAACTGACAGTATGTGTAGCCCACAGGTGCTGGCAGGAGTGCTTCTGATGAAAGTGCATGCGTCCACCAGATGATAATCCTCTGACAAACTTTTCCTGTGCTCTGTCCCATTCATTTTTTAAAAATGCTTTTATGTGACACCAGAGAGAAACATTTTCCACTCATGACATTCACTCAAATTTTTAAGTTTCAAAATATAAATTCAGCTATATAGATTAACAATGACTTAAATAATATACAAAGTTTATATTAGTTATGTTAAAATAATGGGGTGACAGACGACTTTTAGTTTTTCTTACAGTGAACATCCCAGAAGTTCTGTCGGTTTTGCCTGCCCTTATTATGGCAAAGAATAACGCTCTTCTACCAGTAACAGCCTCTCCAAGAACTGGCAGGATGTCAGTCAAGCTACCCCACCTTTCTGATCACAGGCGTGGACATGAAATATAGCTGACCAAAGAACTTTGGCACCCGGATGGAGTGACTAGCTCGTAGGCATATGACTCATGCATGGGCAGTTGGAGCCCTTTCTTCAAGGACTCATGTGGAGTCTCGGAGAGACAGGGTCTCTCTCCTTCTGAAATCTCAGAAGTGAAGGGCAGTGCCGGCCTGGGACTGTCAGTGACTCTCTTTCCTACCTCGCAGGGGCAGCCTGCACTTAACCAAGAAGCCAACACCATGTTCTACCTAAGAAGCCAAAACAGCACTGGGCTAAGAGGTGGGGAGGGAGGGAGAAAAGGCAGAGTGTTCCCTGATAAAATCTGGCCATTCAGCAAGTTTAAACGAGGTTCCTATCAAGTTCTACCAGAATAATTCTGAATATAAAGTATTTTAGTAATGATATATTACTGGTTTTAAATTTTTTATTCAGTTAAAGTATGCCTTTTGTTTGGTTTTATCATTTTGTTTTGCTTTCTATTTGGCTCCAGAGTTAATATCACATCAAAACTCTTTGTGACTTTAAAAACTCATAATGCACCACCAAGAGGTGGGAAGAGGAGGGCATAACATATCCACTTGATAGCGGTGCTACTGAGATACAAGTCACTAAAGCTGGTTGTTTCCCAGAAGACATACCAGAGCTGCAGAATGAAAAGGAGCAGTTTTCAAACACCATATGCTTAATCTGAGTAGTGTAAGTCAGACAAATATGGATGAAACCCAACCCTGCCATTAATTAGCTGTGTAACCATGTGCAAATTTCTCAACTCCCCTGAACTTGCGTTTCCTCCCGAAGTGAGTTGCATTAAACGAGATGGTGCAGAGTGCTTGGCACATAGTAGGCATTCAAAAACCTTGACCTACTATTATTGTCGTGAAGATGAAAATGACAATGCTATCAGAGCATAACAGCAAGCCCTATGAAGACTGCAAAGAAAAAAAGAAGGCATAATGTGTGTCTTTATGGAACTTTCTTTTTAGTTGAAGGGGGCAAGCTACACGCAGCACTGCTAGGAGACCATCTCCGTGACAAAAACCCCGGGCCTGTCCAGTATGGCTTTCCCAGTTCTCTAAGGCAGTCTTGTTTGAAAAGGGGAAGAATATCCTTCTCACAGATCCCTTCTTTGTCCATCATGGCTTTTGTGTCAAGGTGGTACTTTGAGAAGAAAATCCAGTACTATAAGGAGAAAACCTGGTTATGTACCCCAAAGTCTTAGCTGGTAGGCCCATGGTACGAGCAATACGTTTGGTATGCATACATTTTTGGCGCAAGGTTGTTTGAACAACAACAACAACAACAACAACAATGCCCATTTCGTATTCCCGTGTTGAATCACCGGTTCCTCTGCCGAACTCCTGACTCTGTTCCTTCACTGCTTTTGTGCAGACTTTCTGCTTGTCTCATCCTTCACACTGTTCCTTCTAGACCCAGGCAGCCACGTCTACCTCCCACTGACTCCTTCCCCTCACTGCACCTGTAGAATCCTTGTTTAATTACGAAGAAACTTCTATGGCTCCTCCACCTTTCCCACAGTATGCTTCTGTGGTGGGTTAGTGTTCCTGTATTCGTGTCCACCTGGAACCTCAAAATGTGATCTTATTTGGAAACAGAGTCTTTGGAGATGTAACTAGCTAAGAGTTCATTCATATTGGATGAAGGTGGCTGATTATAAACATAATGACTAATGCCCTTTACAAGAGGAGGAGAGGACACACGGAGACACACAGGAAAGAGGGCCACACGGCAGAGGCGGGAATCAGACACCAAGGAGTGCCCGCAACCTCCAGAGTCTAGAGAGATTCAAGGGAGGACTCTGCCTCAGAGTCTCCGGGGGGAGCCTGGCCCTGCTGACCCTGGATTTCAGACTTCTAGCCACCAGAACTGTGACAGAATAAGCTGCCGTTATCTTCGGCCGCTCAGGTTGCAGCAGTTTGTTACAGCACCCTCGGAAACTAGTGCAGCTGTCTCACTTAGCTGAGACTCGACATTGTCCAGACAACGGTTTCCCCCCAACGCTCTCAGTGGGTCCAGCTGCCTTATCAGGCCTCCCCTGCTGAACTCTCTCTTCGGAAACCCGTGGCATGGGCGTGTGGGCCCTCTCCCCGTTGCTTGGTGAACGGCTCACTCGGCTGTCCTGCTCCTCACCCCCAGCCTCTGCTGATGTCCCTGGAGGATCAAGCCCCTGTCTCAGCAGCTTCCACTGCCTCATTCATGTGCCTTTGTCCTTACTCTGGTGAATGAGCCCTGGCCTCATTGTTCGAAAACAGAGAGCTCAGCTGCTCCTCAGCCTTGACCGGGACTCCGCTGACCCCTTCGCTAGGTTCTTCTGCCAAATGCCCACACTTCCAGCTTCATCTGCCTCCCGTCTTAGCCCGGGTCTCAGAGCCAACTGCTTCATCGCTCTGGCTCTCCTCATCCCTCTAGCCTTCCACCACAACCAAATTACTCATCCCCAGTCCTAAATAAACCCATCTGCTCTCATCTGCCCCCAGGCCCGAGCACTGGGAAAAAAAGAAACCCAGACTCCTACTAACTTGGTCCACTGCAAACTGGTGCTGGCTAACTCCAGCTGGGAGCGGGAGCTGGCAGTTCTGTGGTAACGTCTCGTTAACTCCCTACTGCTTTCCTCACACTCCTTCTCATGTTCTGGAAGCTCCCAGTCTAATTTCTAGCATTTCCTACCGTGAACCCCTCCCAACACTTTCTCTTTTCCTCAAAATGTATCTCCTTTCAAAGGAAAGAGCGCCTCCTGCTCCCCCAACTCCTTGTTCCACGTTGCACATTCTCTTGCCCGCCAGAACCTGACTCCACTAACTCTTCCCTTTCTCTGGCTCCTTCCCATGGGCTATAAATACGTTCACATTTTTGTTAGCCCGAAAACCCTTAATGCCCAGCTCCTTTCCCCTCTAGGTAGCTTTCTGGAAGAAAGTTCTGTTACATCTTCCCGCTCTTTAAGCCCTTGCAGCACGCTCCTTGCACGCCCTCACATGTGGATGGTTTACAAACATCTTTCTTTTCTTCTGACTCATTCTACCACCGCACAACTCTGACTCCGTTTTAAGACCTCCCATGGATTTTCAAACTTCATTAAATAAAGTCACTGTCTTCAGGGCCCTTGGCACTTGGGTCTGAACCTACGTCTCCAGCCTCATTTCCCATTACCGCCCTAAAGCCACATCTTCCAGCAAAATAGAAAGTCTCGGTGTCGCCTAAGTATGCCCTGCTCATTTGCCATCCCCTCCTTCCAACTCTGCCATCTGCTTGCTTGTGACAGTCCCACTTTCCACAATATGCCCTCCTTATCTCAGACCTCTACCTATCAAAATTATCTCCTTACTTCAATGCCCATTCAAATGGCGCCTGCTCCTGAGCCCTGCAGCATTCATCATTCATCCAGAAATGACTCCTCCCACCGCTGAACTGCACAAAAGTCATGTATCACATTCCCTTGGACTGATGGGGACAGAAGCATATTATATACACAGAATTACCATGAGTCTTAGTTTATCCAGGACTGTCCAGTAGTTATACTCGTTATTTTGAAGAGCATCCCTCTTCACTCTCAAACACAGACCAATTTGAATAATAAATTATACAGCCACCTTCTCTCTAATTTAGTGTTCACCCCCTTCCAAACTAGATTGCAAATCCCCTAAGCACCTAGAACAATAATGTATAAGTTAGGCCTCATAAAATTTGTTGTCTCAGTGAATAAATAAGTGAACAACATGAGTAAAGACAGATAGAGCCTCAGTTTGGTTTTGACACCAAGTTCACCTGAATCAATCTTTTCTTTTTGTATCAACTCACGCTCTTACATACAAAATAAGGATGATATTTTCTGATTTACCTCCAGGAAGACTGCAAGAGTTGTTTTAAAGTTTTCAGGAAGAAACATGTTAGGGTAAAGCCCTTTGCACTTGGGTCCGAACCTACTTCTCCAGCCTCATTTCCTGTTACTGCCTTAAAGCCACACCTTCCAGCAAGGTAGAAAAGGAGGTTGCAGAAGTATGAAGGACCAGGAAGAAAAATCTTGGGTTATACTGTATACTCAAAATGCCTTGGCAGTCTCCAAAAATATAATGATTAGGTAATATGTGAAGAGATTTCAGACATCTATCAGCAGTTCTATTTTAAGTAAGAAAATGGGCTAGTCTTTATTTGCACTAGGCAAATATTAACTTATTGTCTGTTGGCACTTTTCTTTATTTTCTATATTCTTAAACCATCTAACAAGTGAAAAGCATAAAATAATTTCTACTTTACCTTCTTCATTTCTACAGTGTCTGACACATGAAGATTACTATTCCTTGTATTGACGTACTTAAAAAAATTAGACTAAATAAGAGAAATGAAGGTAGTTCCCCTAGGCAATCAGGCTGCCCTAAGAAAAATAACCTAAATGACCTAGTAAATCTTTTTCTAACTTTTATTTTCACAACTAAAGCCTAAAAATACAAACAAAACAAACCATTAGGAAGACATACCTTGCAATCAACATATGATCCTGAATGTAGGCTAAAAACTGAGGATGATCTTTTCTAGCGATGTATAAACACTCTCCATGCAAACACAGAATCTTCAGGCAATTGAGCATATTAAAAAGAATGTCTGGCTCTTCAAACTTAGCCATTTCCTAGGCAAAAAAATCACATGGTTACTGAGTTATTCAAGACAGTAATGCTATCAAACCAAATAGTCAAAGATTTTGAAAATATACCTGGAAAATGGTATATATTAATCTCAATGTTACTGGAAGCTGCTGGTAGCAGAATTTTCTTTCAGTATCATTCTTTATTGCTGTGAAGAAATAATCACACCAAGGTTAGGCTAATTCTTCTTTTCCCCCGTCATCAATTGATCAAGATCATAAAGCCCAGAAAATTAAAAAATAGACACAGAATGTATTTAAACAGTGTTTGTGTTGTGTTTTCATGTGCCCTCATAATGAGCATATATCCTTTTTTTGATGGCAGTGCTGCAAATCTTCGATGTAGGATTTTGCCCCGTGTGGTCCATTCTGTATCCAAACATCTTTGGCTTCCTAGAGCTTCCCCAGCCCAGCCCTGTGCTCTCTTGGACTGCCAGTTCTACTGCTCCCTTCAGGGCTACCTTTCTAATTGAAAAAGAGGTGTTCACATTGTGTTAGCTTCTAGGAGGGGTGTATCCTACGGACTCTGGCAAATGGTGGGTGTTTTAAGAAAGCTGAGCATATTCAGATGCGAAAACTACTCATGGCTTCATTTTCATTTCTCTAAAGCCTCTGCCCTCATAATAGGACTGCAGTATTTTAGGCATGTGGCATGCTAGAGAAAATAATTCACATGTTAACCAGATGCAGAAACCAGTGTAAAATGTGTCAAAATCCCCATTATACATTTTGGCAATTCCGAAGATTAGGAACCATGGCAGTCAAACCCTCCGAGCCTATAGACTGAACAACTCACCAGGAATCTTCCACTCGAATGTGTTTGAAGTATCTGTTATTATTGGGAGTTGACTTTGGTTTTTTTTTTTTGAGTTGAAGTCTCACTCTGTCACCCAGACTGGAGTGCAGTGGCTGCTCCCAGCCACCGCAGCCTCGACCCGCTGGGCTCCAGCGATCCTTCCGCCTCAGCCCTCCAAGTAGCCGAAATTACAGGCACGTGTTACCATGCCCAGCTGATTTTTTGATTTATTGTAGAGATGAGGTCTTGCCAAGTTGCCCAGGTGGGTCTCGAACCCGTGGGCTCAGGCAATCCACTCACCTCGGCCTCCCACAGCGTGGGATTACAGGCTGAGTGCTTTTTAAAAAAAAGTTAGGTCTCCCTCTGTTACCCAGGCTGGAGTATAGTGGTGCAACTGCTGTAAGAAATAGGGATCCAAGCCTCAAAATGCGGAAAAAGGAAATACTCTAGAAGAAAGGGAAATCCTTGAACTGGTGTCAATGGAGCTCCTTAATCCTAGGACGAAGGAGCCCCAGATCACTGCCTGAAGGCCCTCAGAGCAGAAGCAAGGTCAAGACTTGGAGCATCAGGGAACCTTGGTCTTGGAAGAAAGAGGAGAGGGGCTCCCCTGAGGGACAAGTTATGACCACATCATGCAAGGAGAGGAGAGCCAGAGCAGGAAAACAGGCTGAAGCCAGCACAGGGGCTGATGGATTATCAAGGGGGGAAAGAATAGAAGAAATGTTCAAATAAGCGGGGTCTGTCACAATTCAGCAAGGAAAAGAGTAATGTGCAAGAGGAAATTGCTTAACTTTAGCCGTTTTTCAAATAAAATTTGACATATAAATGAAAGTGGCAGTTAATTAATGTGTGTGCTACCTTAGGTTTAAAAACTGCATTTGCATAGAAAGGATACGGGTTATTGGATGGCAGGTGAAGTCCTAGAGTCCCTGAAGCTTCGACGCCTGACAGAAACACAGCTGTTTAGCTGCTACAGCACCCAAAACAAGGCAATTAATTCTAAGGAAAACAGAAGACCTGGGATCTAGTCCCAACCCTGCCACTAACTAGTTGTGCAATATTTGGACTTCTGGTTCCCAGATCCCCACCCCAGGGATACCCGGACTTGAGAGCGGGGAATGGAGTTCATTTATTTTGTGTCTCAGCTTCTCAGATGATTTTGATGTCTGTTAAAGCTCTGGAATTGTGAATACAAAGCATAAAGTGGGAATGAGCAACTCAACCTACATGGCCAAGAGCAAGTCATTTAACCCATCCTGGATTTATTCTTCTCATCTGCAAAGTGACAAGGGCAAAATTGATTTGCAGGTTTCAAACTCCTTTTCTGCATAATACTTTCTTTATAGAAAATCTTAGTTAGAACTCCTACATGTGAACCAGAGAAACCCCACTCCAGTCTGAGTAAGACATCCCATGAAACAGTCCCCTAATAATGTTTGCTGGTCACCAAAGGAATAATGTCAAGCCTGTTTCGCACTCTGGAGCGGCTTCCTCGCAGCCACCTACTCTAACAGTTCTGGATCATGGAAGCAGGAAGGTAACGCAAATCTTGCACCAATCTCAAGAGTGCCACCGTCCAGATAAGTCTTCCCCAGGGGCCTCCAGGGTCACATCCTGAATTCCCTAAATGGCCTCAGAGTGTGAGGAACTAGAGAATGATTATGGAGCCTGCTTGCCATCTTGCTGTCCTCCATGTGCCCACTCAGAGCCCTTTAAGCAAATTAGAATGAGGTCTTCCTCCCTCCCAGCCAGAAGCCGTGCAAACCAGCCTCTGAGGACAACCTGCATAGCCACACATGATGTGCCTGTTCTGGGGCCTGGCCAAGCCCCTGGGGAGCAGAAGCATCAGAGGGCAAGTCTGTTGCCTCCATCCGAAAACTCCCTGCTTTGGCCAAACGCCTAGGGGACTGTCAAGGCTGTCAGCACCCAGCCTCGATCCACAGAGAACACCATGCATTTTAAGTAGGAAGGTGACGAGGTTTCGTCGATGACAAGCAGCTGCTGCCAGAAAGACGTTCAGCAAACTGTTGTTCTATGGGAACCACAATAGATCTGTTCACTTCATCATCTGGTGGGAAATGGTTCCCCCACATGAGTCTATACTAAGGAAGCCATGCCTGAATTTGCCCAAGTTACAACTAACCCAAGAAAACCATGGATACAAGCATCAGGCCCTGTGCACAGCCACTCCCAGGTGGTCAGAGTACACCTACCAGTTGGTTCCACAGGTTCAGTGCGATTGCCTGGGTTCTCCCCAAGCTTGGTGGCAGGATTCTCCTCCTCCTCTCCTTCAGGGCCTATAATAAACTCTGGTCTGGAAGAAAGGAGGCTATCCTCAAGGCTGTCTGTGGGCTCCTGAAAAAAACAGGACAAGCAGGCAGATGAGCAGCCCTGGAGGGGTGTAAGGAACAGTTTGGCTCAGCTCAGCAAAGCTGGACTGCACAGCCTGTGGCTGAAACATTGTTTTCACTTGAAATGAACATGGCACAATATCAAAAACATTGTCAATTCATCCAAGGAGTACTTTCTCACCTTTGTGTTAATCCCTGAGATCAGTGTCTCACTCACCAAGTCACTCTCAGTCATGCATGTTTTGTTCAATAACAGTTTAATTAGGAGGAAATAGTAAAGTGTTCCCAGAGATATACTAAGAGGCAAAATACTGGTTGTCTAGGAATGTCAAATTTTTAGGAGCAAGAAATTGCTATAACGTGTGAGTTAAAGAGAGCAAGGTATGGCAACCCAAGTGTCTATCAACATATATGGAGAAATGATCAAAAATACATGTTTTACAATGTTTATTGCATTTAAACTTTTTAATATAACCTTGTGATAAAAGTTCTTTCAGGTATACCAGGAATGCTTTGTATCCGTGAAACTATGTGAATGCAGAAGCCACAACCCTGACTCAAGGCACACAATATAGTTCAGCAGTATAGCTCCATCCATAACCCTCTCCAGGAGCTTGGGTTGGCAGAAACAATGGGAACGTTTTCTTTTCTTTTTTTTTGAGCAGGAGTCTCTGTCACCCAGGCTGGAATGCAGTGGCACGCTCATGGTCACCCCAGTGTTGACCTACTGGGCTCTGGCAATCTGTCCACCTCAGCCTTCCAAGTAACTGGAACTACAGGCATGCGCTACCATGCCCGGGTAATATTTTTGATTTCTTGTAGAGTCAAGGTCTCGCCAAGTTGCCTGGGCTGGTCTCAAACCCATGGGCAAATCTACTCACCTCGGCCACCCAAAGTGCTGGGATGACAGGCTGAGCCACTGAGCCAGGCCAGGAATGCTTTCTTTAAGCACAGCCTCACGCATAGCCCAGCGTGGCGCATAAGACAATACTGCAGGAACACCCCACTGCACCAGCTACTGGCCTTCATTTCTGCTGCACCTGGGACACCTCGCTGCTTCCCCTGCTTACCACCAGATGGCTCTCTTCCTTGGGAGCCAGCCTCTCCAGGAGTTCACAAGCAAGTTGATAGCAGAGAATACTGGATTGACATAAGTTACACTCGGTTGCTTTTTCGGTCTTCTGGCAGGTGTGGGAGCCCCCCCAGGGGGCTTGGAAGACATTGTTTATAATAGAAATAATGTCCTTTGACAAGCTGTGCTCTAAACCCATCGTGATTCCATCATCTTGTAACTCCATCTGAAAGACACCAAAAAAAAAAAAAAAGACAAAAAAAAAAAAAAAGAAGGAGTAGTTTGGTCCTTTGGTCCAATATTCCATTGGCACACTACTTGGGGATAATTTTCACTAACTGACAGCAATATTAAATACTTTAAAGACAATATTGGCTTCAAGACCTTGAATATACATTGCTTTCAACAGATTCTTCTAAAAAAGAATATAAACACAAAACAAAGCAATGAGAATTATTTTTTAAATCATGCAGGACATTTAAAAGAGAGTTGTTTTTTAAACTCATCACTTTATAAGATTTTACACACTTTAAAAATGCTACTCCTGCCAGGCACAGTGGCTCACACCAGTAATCCCAGCACTTTGGGAGGCAAAGGCAAGAGGATTGCCTGAGCCCAGGGGTTTGAGACCAGCCTGGGCAACTTGGTGAAACATCATCTCTAAACAAAGCAAGAAAAATTAGCCAGGCGTGGTGGCGTACGCCTGTAGTTCCAGCTACTTGAAAGGCCGAGGTAGAATAATCACCTGAGCCCAGCAAGTCAAGGCTGCTGTGGCTGTGAGTGCCACTGCACTCCAGCTTGGGCGACAGAGTGCGACTAAAACTCAAAAAAATAAAAATAAAAATGTCTAGATCCTCACCTAGTGTCTGGATCTTGGTATCTAAATACCATTATCTGCTAAAATAAACCAGAGCTCCTTATAGAAATGGCTGATTCCAGGGATAGAGCTAAGAAAATATAAGATGAGCCTGGAATATCTTATGCCAGAAATTAAGGAAGTACTCAAAAGATGATGTAGACATGTCAAAAGAACAAAGGAGTCAGCTTGAAGGGACTCCCATTGGCCAAATATGGAACCATTCGTGCATCAAAATAATCCAAGTAACAGATTATAGCCCACGGAATAAAGTAAAACCTCATGGGTGCATGCAGAGACAAGTAGGTAAATAAATAAAAACATAAATAGGAGAGAAGGGAAAACTGCTCTATCAGTAGACTACCAGCTAATAAATTTACAAGAAATGACAGAATTAGAAAATTATCATTTGGTAACATCATGGTAATAATTGATTCAGGCATGACTCATCCATCTAATGCAAACACTAATAAATAAAAGTCTGATAAGAAACAGGAAATCTCATAGTCTTAAAGTATTACCCCACGAATTACTTATTAAATACAAAAGGAAAAATAGTGACTTTATAGTAGAGAAACCTGGCAGAAATCAACTTAACCAAGTGGCCAAATTTGCCATCTCCAGTAATAGAACATTACTGTATTTTGTGCCTCCTGATATGATGCACTATAAACATTAACATTATATCTGTAGTCTTCCTGCCAAAATGCATGATCCAAACTAATTCATAAGGAAACGTCAGACAAACTCAAACTGAGGGACATTCTACAAAATAATTGGGCTATACTCTTCAAAAACATCAATGGCCTAAAAGATAAGCAAAGACTGAGGAACTGTCCTAAATTAAAGCAGACAAAGGAGACAGTCCATATAATTGCACTGAGTGCTCCTAGACCTAGACCTTTTCTGGGTCAAAAGCAGCTTTTTTCTTTCTTGCTATAAAGGTACTATTATTATTATACAAACTTAAAAAGGAACAATTTCTATAAGTTAGAAAATAGTATTATAAAAATATTAGTATCCTGATTTTGATAACTGTACTGTGATTATGTAAGAGAATGTCCTTACTTCTTAGAAAATAGACTCTGTAGTACTTAAGCGCAAAAAGACATCATGTTTGCAACTTTTTCTCAAATTATTCATTAAAAAATTCATGCATACACAAAAAGAGAAAGAGAGAGAGAGAGAGAGAAGTGCATGTGTTAAATGTTCTCATCTAGAGAACTAGGGGGAGAAGTATTCAGAAGATCTTTGTACTACTCTTGCAAATTGTCTACAAACTTGAAATTATCTTAAAATAAAACGTTAAGAAATAGTCTCCTAGCTTGGCTCGGTGGCTCAGCCTGTAATCCCGTACCTTGGGAGGCTGAGGGGAGTGGATTGCCTGAGCCCACGGGTTCGAGACCCGCCTGGGCAACTTGGCGAGACCTCATCTCTACAATAAATCAAAAAATTAGCCAGGCGTGGTAGCTCACGCCTGTAGTTCCAGCTACTTGGAAGGCTGAGGCGGAAGGATCGCTGGAGCCCAGCAGGTCAAGGCTTTGGTGGCCGGGAGCGGCCACTACACTCCAGCCTGGGCGATGGAGTGAGGCTGCGACTCAAAAAAAAAAAAAAAAAAATAGTCTCCTAATCAAAACCTTTTTAACTTCTCTTTTTAAATTACCTTCAAACATCAATTTATAAAGTATATTAAAATTAGCCCCATAGCTATACATTTGTACCTTGCTCTTCCCAACAATAGTATTATCCAGTTTGTTCATCCAATTTGTTCGACAGAAGCAATTCTAATGATGCTAGGGCACTTCTAAAATTCAAATCCATTCTCATATGCCAGCATCATTGCAGATATTCACACAAGTAATTTTCAGACTCCTTAGGAAATACCCAAGAGTTTGCAAAAGGTCTTGAGTGGTGCTGCATCACTTCAGGACATATGAAGATGCCCAACACATGGAAATAATGACTATACAGTGCTTTCCCTCAGTCTTCACCTCTGAACTAAAGGAAGCTCATGCTTCAGCTACCTGCTTCAGGAGAAGATCAAACATGAGGATGAAACAGTTTAGATTCATTTCATCATCTTCACAATCAAAGTCAATAGTCCTTCCTCCTGGGTGTCCAAAATTCTTGAAAGGGCTACGAAATGGACTGTGCATAGGACTCCGAAATGGACTCTGGAAAGGACTATGAAATGGACTGAGCATATTGTGCTGAACTCGTCGACCAGGATCAGAGGCAACACTCACCTACAAGAAAGAATGGCAATATACATAAATGAACTGACAGAAGTGCAAACGGCTGTGTAGCATATTTGGAGATTCTGTGGAAGGTACTTTCAGCCGTCACACAGATTTCCCTCCTCGGCCAATGGCATTATTACCTCCAAAATATAAATACATGGATCTTCCCCAAATATAAAAATAAGAAATAAAACCAACCAAACTTTCTGACTACTTGTCAGGGAATAAAACATCAGGACCCTGAAGAATAAAGGCATTTGCCATTGTATTTTTCATCCCATCAAACATTTCCGAGTGGACTAAATTGTCTGAATCTACTGACAATCATAATCTGAAGAATGAGAATTTACCAAAGTAAAATATTACAAGATTATCTGTAGAATCACAAGCCATAATTTCAGAATGGCATGATTAGTTAAAGAAGGATGGCCGCTGGGGGTTATGATTATTCAAATACATGGGAAACAATACATGTCAAACCTAGTGTGTTGGTTATCCTCCACTGGCCCACCCAAGCTCCACCTCAGGCCCCCCTGCCCTTCTCTGTCCTACCCTGTGACCAAGGATGTATGGACTATCTCCAGCTCCTTTGCTGCCTGGCTTCCAGCTGGGCTCAGTCAAAAACTGGCACCTGCAGAAGACCTAAAGCGGGAAGAGATGCAGGGGCACTCCTCCCCATCTCCCGCCTGTTTTGGTGCTAGTCTCTGGGAGAATCTCCATCATGAGTTTCAGCTCCTCACTGGGTCCCATGACTCTTTTCCTTGTCTCTTCAGTCCTTAGGGCAGACTTCCTACTGGACTGTTGCTGGTGTCTGGGTGCTTTGTTCACCCTCATGGGTCTTTTAACTTTTCCCATAAATCTGGAGGGGGAATCCCCATAAAGGTCTCTTCATTCTGACTATCTGGGGTAAATTCTGAATCAGGACCCTGACTCACTTATCTGTACATCACTCTCAATTCATATCTTTCTCTCTTAAAGATGTTTCTAGTCATTAGAAAGCTCTTCAAATGCCATTTTTAAGGGAAAGAGGAAGAGTGCCCCATTAAGAATCAAAATACCTACTTACTGATAGTGTTGTCTATGGGAAGTCACCTGGCTTTACTGAACATCAGGTTAGGTGGTTATAAAATGAGGATAATGAGCTCTTCCCCGACAGCCTCCCACAATTCTGTGATATTGTTCATTGTGACTATATTGCACAGAATAGAGTGCTTTACAAAGTAATATCATCTTAAAGGTTGCAGAAGAGAGAATAAAATATAAATGGTTGGCAGCTGATTTCTATCAGGCAAATAAGGAAAAAAGTAATGATTTTTTTTTTTAAAAAGCACTAACTACAAACTATGATCCCATAATCATGTAATATATTCTAATCCCTGGATGTCAGGCAGAATGGCTGGGAGCCTTTAGCATACAATGCGGAAATTTTTACAGAGAGAAAGTTGAGAATACTCCTTGCTACGCATCAGATGAGAGTCAACCTTTCCAAAATTAATCAGAGTCTGAGAATGGCAGCACATCAGCAGAAACTCTGTTCGGTCCTCGGCACTTCCCAATGGCTTTCACATACTTCAGACTATACTATATTGACCTTTTTAATCTATAAAGACGCAAAAGGATCAACAAAATAGGCCCAGTTGGCTCACAGTGACAGCATCACTCAGTCCCCACCAGTTGATCTCACCTTCCCAAAATACAATGACAAAAAGAAAAAGAAAAAAATAACCCAAACTCCTCAATCCCAAAGTGAAGCAGTGATCTGCTCAGTAGCTGGTAGAGAGCTCTTATTTACCAAGAGACCCCCCAAAATGGAATGCTATTAAAAAAACTTTTTTTTCTTTCATCAAGGGCGAGAGACAGCTAAAATCAACAGCACTCAGGGAAAATGAAAACTCAGTAGTTTACTGATTACACACCATGTTACATATATCATAGATAAATGTTTTCTTATTTAATGTGGTTAAAAGAATAACAGTGAGATCGGACAGAAACTAATTTTTAGAGAAGTTTCTGATGATGTGACCTTTAGGCCTGGTGTAACTGACAAGAGTTTGTAAATCTTAAGTAAGACAAGAACAGACATGGCAATAATTACCCTTCGAGCTGCAAGGTTTCCTGCCAATTCACTGACTCTTGATTTCCTCTGATTTGCCAGTTCTTTGACAGAATTAACTCCATCAGAAAACATGCTGATTAATAGTTGAAGTGGAACCATGATATCAAGCTCCGATAATACCTGGGGAAGAAAGGCATATATCCCCCCCCAAAAAACATAAATTTTAAAGTTCAAAAAACTAAATTTACCTTTTTTTTCCAAAGCAAACTATTAAATACAAGGACATTTAGCCTCTCATGTACTCTATCGGCACAATCACCCTCACATTTTCATACTAAGAACATTATCATTGGCCTTTTCCTTCTTCCCACTCCCAGCATCCAATAGGTCACCACATTTTCTATCAACACTTGAGAGTTTCCCTTGACGCTGTCCGCTTCTCTATCCACAGTCACTGCTGGTGCCTCAGTTCACCACCTTTCTTCTGGAATAGTGTAATTTGCAAGCACTCTTCCTCCAGTTCATCCCTACTCTGACCCCCACTCATTCGATCGTGCTCTCTGGCAGAAGATCGTTGTCAATCTGGGCCAAAATCAAGTCACTTTATCTGCAATGAATTTCCTGGAATTTTCCTTTCTCCAGAAATAATTAATCCATCCCTTTTCTCTGCTTTCTTAGAACTTCATCAGAGCATTATCACTTTTTGTTCTACATGATTATCTAATCTTATCATCCCTCCCACCGTGAGCGGCTTGAAAAAAGGAGGAATGAGGAAAGGACTGTTTCTGATTCCATTTTTATTCTAGTTCCTGTTACAGTGCCTGACGCACGGGAGTTCTGTACCTGCTTCCAAAATTCATTGAGTCAACTCCAACCACTGCAGTGTCTACTCTATCCCCCAAATGGTTAGACTTGGGCTTGACAACCTCTTTCAACTGCAGGATTCTGTCTTAAAAATCAAAGCTGTGTCTGCATGTTTATTGCAGCACTATTCACAATAGCAAAACATGGAACCAATTATGCTGCCCATCAAAACTTTACTGGATTAAAAAAATGGGGTATAGCCGGGCTCGGTGGCTCAGCCTGTAATCCCGCGCCTTGGGAGGCTGAGGTGAGTGGATTGCCTGAGCCCGCGGGTTCGAGACCCGCCTGGGCAGGCGAAACCTCATCTCTACAATAAATCAAAAAAATTAGCCGGGCG
>CAUYQG010296960.1:0-13993 GCA_963574415.1 Tarsius wallacei
AAAAAAACTTTTTCCAACTTTAAAGTCGATCTCAATTATCTATGTTCAAAATTATTAGATGTCATGTTGGAAATATACTGGCTCTTCCACAAATATTAATTTCCAGTCTAATCCAACAAATAAAGAGGCCTCAGAACTTTATAGATCCATGGCTTAATTATTTTCTGCAAACATTTGAAGGAAACTAAGACATGACTTAGAATTTAGATGTTCTGTAAGTACATTTATCATATAAATTTTCCCCTCACCAGACAGTTTTGGAAATATATCTCCAGAAATGAAGCCAGTTCGACATTTAGCCTGGGTTGCCTGTGGTTATATAATATGGCAGAATTCTACTGAAAACACCTGGTATAAAATGGTAAAAATTCAAACTGTCAAGCAAGTGGTAAGTAATTTATATAAAATACTATTAATGGAGCTAATATTTATTGAAAATGTTGTAATTCAAAACTAGATAAGCATGCCCCTAGAATCATTTAGTATTAAAAATAGTGAACCTGGCATTTTGAAGGAGAGGTCAGTTACAATCAAGATTAGAGGAAAAGAGTTGTAGAAAGAGTTCAAAGCAACAGCAAGTGGTCCAAAAGCTACTACATTAGCTAAGAGATGCAGACCACAGGCCTCACTTACCTCAAACATGCCTTCCCAATAAGTGTGCTGGGTTAGTTGCAGTCCCTAGGCACATGCTGACAAGGAACAATGGCATGGCAAAGGCAAGGTTTCCAATGAAATGTTTTCTATCAATAAGTAGTATCTAGACTGCACTTTCAAATGGCATTATGGTAATGACAGTTCTTAACCTTTCATGTTAGTCAAGTCAGATTTAACTAGAATGTTTTACTCAAACCCTGTTTTAGAGCAAAAAGGTTTGGAGAGTTTCACTGACAGAAGCAAGACAGAATCCCAGGGACACTACGTATAGCCAGGCCTCTCTATCCATGGGTTCCACATCCATGGATTCAACCAACCATGGATCAAAAATATTCAGGGGGGAAAATATATGGATGGTTGTGTCTGTACTGAACAGGTACAGACTTTTTTCCTTGTCATCACTTTAAACAATGTAGTATAATGACTATTTACATAGCATTTACATTTTATTAGGTATAATAAGTAATCCAGAGATTATTTAAAATATATGAGATGTGTATAGGTTATATGCAAATACTACACCATCTTATGTCAGGGACTTGAGTATCCATGGATTTTAGCATCTGAGGGAGATCCTGGAACCAGTCCCTCATGGATACCAAGGGACAATTGTACTTGTAATGACTCCCCCTATCTTTAATCAGCTATACAGAGATCCTCAGGGCCACTTTTTATGGAAGTTACCAGCAAAGCCACACTTTCAAGAGTGTGAAGTCTTGAATTATAATCTGGCATTCACTTTTTGTGCTTAGTTTATTATGGATTATTTCCTTCATCCACCTAAGTTTTGTGTTCAAATTGCTATCATCATGCCTGGAAAAAAAAATGGCATTTCAGTCTTCATGAAGCTTGCTGTATTACCTCTGAAGTAGTTCCACTACTCATTCCTCAGCTTGCGGTAGTTTTTTTTTTATAAACCATTTAGTCATCATTTACAACCTCATATCTTGTGACTAGCCTGTTTTCTTAAGATGGATATGATGACTATTTAGAACTGCATTTTTCTAGACCTTAAAGAGATAACAACTTTATTAAGAGGCTTAAAAAGAAAAGCAACTAGTATCTACTGGAAGTCAAGAGAAATAGATTGCAAAGAAACCACAACAAACAGTTTTAGACAGCTCCAGGAGAGAAAGGATTTCCAGCTGACTTATTTCAGCTTCTTGGTAACAAACTGCAAGGCAATCGGAACACCTTTTCTCCACAGGCTTTTGCACCACTTATTGGACACCCGTGGGCACGGGAGGGCAAGGATGCTCAATGACAATACTCAGAGTGAGACTCCAACTCAAAAAAAAAAAGTGAAGTTAAGAAAAAGAAAATCTTAGGAAAAAAAGAAATACTTTTATCAGGAATCTGAAATAAGACATACATATGAGCACTGAATCAGATCTGAGTATCTTAGCAGCCAAAGTAAAAAAAAAGAATGTTGTAAACCAAGGTTGATGTGACGAAAATTCATTATTAGAAAAAAGGCTCTCTGTTTTTCCATATGTTGTTGTAATATTTATGTCAGGTTTTTGGCATGCTCACGGCCACCCCAGGGTCAACCTGCTGGGCTCTGGCAATCCTCCCACCTCAGCCTTCCAAGTAGCTGGAACTACAGGCTCACGCTACCACACCTGGCTAATTTTTGATTTACTATAGAGATGAGGTCTTGCAAGTTGCCCGGGCTGGTCTTGAACCCATGGGCTCAGGCAATCCACTAGCCTTGGCCTCCCCAAGTGCTAGGATTACAGGCTGAGCCACCAAGCTCAGCCAGTTACAACATTCTTATAGTGTCCAAAGGCCTCAAATGATAGAGTCCAGGAATGGAGATCATAAAATCATCATCATGATTTTTCAGGTCATGTTTTTACCAAAATATGTATAAGACAGTGCCAGTAGTCTTATACAAACAAACAAAAAACTTCTCTAACCCTTTACCATATTGTGACTTTAAAGCATTAATGGAAACCTCAACAGAAAGGGATAACCACTGTTTCAGGCCTTATGTTACATATCTTTATCTCTTACAATCCAGCACGTAAGAACTCTAATTTTTACGTTTTCTTTAAAGTACATTGTTTGTTAGTATAGTCAAAGAAAAGATTATTTCAAGATACTATAAAGAAAGAATAGTACATTTTAATTTGACCTTAGGGTCATGTTTATAATCACTATTAACCAAAGGAGCCACAGGAGTTTATGCTGCCCCTTGGCATTCAGGGCACACCTCAACATGCTGATTATAAGCCTTGTGTAAGAATAGCATATGTTTGATAATGATGATGTTAAACTGTGCAGATGTAACATTTCAGTGTAGCTGATGGTATACTTTTTATTCCCAAAGCAACAAGCAGTATAGGCCAAAGCTTTAATTACCAAAGCAGATACCTACATTCACTACATTTTATTATTTTCAGATTTCTAAAAGATAATTTCTATTAAAAAGTTGGTTTCCTTCAACGTAAACAACCACTGCTATAGTTTATCCCTTACATGATGCTTTTCTGAACAATGGAAGCATTAAGGGTTCTTAAATAACAAGCTATACGTTGTAATGTTCTTAAGTAGCCACCACAACTTGGAAACAAAAGAAGGGCAAGTGATTTTTGGAGTAACAAATATAAAATCATGATTTTAAAGTGCAGCTTGGAAGAACATTTACTTTCAGTGTAAGAGAATAGTTTTCCTGTTGTGTTAAATTAAAATAAATTATGATACTCAATTTTTATTTTTTTCCTAAATGGAGGTATTATAATCATCCACTAATCAAAAATGGTTTTTAAAATTAAAGTGTCATTTTTACCAATGATATTAAGTTTTAAGCACCAAGTTTTTTCTTTTTTTGTCACAGCAAAGAAATGATGACTTCATTGAATTAGACTACACCATTCTACTTCATGACGTAGCATCTCAGGTAAGATATTGCCTTTATTTGATGCCACTTTGAAAACTGAGACTTTTTTTATAGCCACATTATGCTTTAGTAGTTTTGACTCTAAATCAGAATTCATGTAAACTCAGGCACAAGGCTGAAGTATATGATACTTGTAGCCGTTTAGTTTGTTTTGTGCTATTCTTTATGAAGATGCTTTGTCCCCAACAAAAAATAAATCCAATCATGTTTTCTTAATTGCTTTCTGAATTTTATAATAGCATTCATTTTCTTCACTTGCAGGAGATTATTCCCTGGCAAATGCAAGTTCTCTGGCATCCACAATATGGTATTAAAGTAAAACATAATAGCCGTTTGCCAAAGGAAGTGCAACTGGAATAAACAAATTCCCTAACAATGGGATGAAGTGTAAACATGCCTACCAAACATGTGTATGCCAGTTTTCACTGGTATCTAGTTTAAGGAACCAAACAAATCCCAAAGTGTCACTCTGTATACATGTCTTGATTACAATATAGAACTATATAGATTCCAATATACTAAGTGTCACTACATAAAAAATCTTTATAACAGTAATAGTGCTATGTATATCCCATAATAAAAATCTTCTATTTCAGCCTCATAATGTTTAATTATGTTGCATACTTACGGGACGGGAGCAGTAATGGTCTCTCGAAAGGCAACTTTTGGCTTTCCTGTGATACAAGGACAGCCATATTCTCTTTCCATCCTCTAAAAAGAGTAGAGATTATTTTTTGGTATATTTAAATTTTAAAAATCAACCGAAAGAAAGAAACCTTAGTATCTTAAACACCTTAGTAGCATTCATTTAACCCTTTGCACTCAGGGACATCTTGTAGATCACCTATCAGCAACTCGAATGTACTTTTTTATGAAATAGTAAAAAATGAACTACTTCATATTAAATAGTATAGTGTTGGAACTAATTGTTTCACTGTAATGATATTTGGTTTATAATAGAATTTTGGACATTGAGAAATATATTTATGGCAAATCAATCAAAATTTTGTACCTTATATTTATCTAACATGTTGTTACCTGTGAAACAATCACTAACATGCATTGCAGGTTCATTGATATATGCTGTGCAATAGTAATTTGTTTGATGTCTTTCACCTGTTGTTTTTCTATTCGCACAGACAATGCAGTCTTGTTTTCTTCCTCCCACATTCACAATATATAATTTATTGTCTAGTCCGTTGTTTGAAGATGTGGAAGATGCACTTGTGATTCCTAAAAACCACTTCTCACTGATAGACCATCTCAGTATATAGTCCATCTCTTTATTTGCTCTTTCATGCAATTTGAATGGAAAACTTCAAGGAAACATACACTTTTGAAAAATCTGCACTTGCATAAATTTGTCCTGTATAATCACCAGCAATTTCTTTATGTCCTCTGAGAGGGGATCTCAGAGTGGTTTGCTAGATTTACAATGTCCCATCAGAGGGGACATCTGAGTACAAAGGGTTAAATAATCAATAACAAACAATAAATCTTAACTTGTTTCAGTGTCTTACAAGGATTAGACACATGATACTTCAATAATACAAACCACTTTTAGAGATTTTATACAAATGAATTTTAAGTTATACTAATTTATATTTACCTACAATTAATCTGCCCACTAAAACTTCACCATTGTTCCATATTACTACATATTCCCTGGAATAATATATAAAATTTTGTCAAGATTCTCCTTCTCAACTTCAAAGAGAGGCTCCACCACAATTTCTAATCAATTATCTTTGATTTTCATTCATATATATACAACACCTTTCCTGGGAAAATATAGCTCCCCACCCCTTATCTGTATTATAATGATCTTCAATAATTGACTTGAGAAGAAGTGGCCAGAGTAAGTACAACTGCAGGTTGTCTCCCTGAAGCTGGGACTAGGTTTACTTGACTCGATTATCTAAGACTTTGAGATAGATGGATGGTCTTATTGCAAATCCCCCAAGCCTTGATTCTAGGAGGCCACAAAATTTTATAAACAAAAAGATGTAGAGATCAAAAATAACTATTCTGTAACATGGAGTGTTAAAAGCTGTGTACTACATCCGGATACAAACAGAGTAAAGCGTGAAGAGCCACTGTTGGATTACAGGCATTAGATTGAGAATTATTGATTTTTAACAAAACACAGACAATAACATACTAAATTCAATTTCACTTGCTTATTGTTCATTACCTGAGCATAGATTTCCAAGTGTAGTTCTCCCATTCCAGAGACAATTGTCTCTTTGCTCTCGTTGTCAAAATGTACTTTAAATGTGGGATCTTCTCTTGTAAACCTGCCAATACCTTTTGAAAATTTTTCCAGATCATTCTTTAAAAGAAGAAAATCATTATATATTTTACTAAGCATGGTTACAAATGAGATTTTTGAAAGAACTTTACTGAGTGAAATAAGATATATTAGCAGTTAAGAAATTTTAAAAATGATTCACATCTAGTTCTACTCACATCTTTAAAAAAAAAAAAAGGCTGGGTGCGGTGGCTCCTGCCTATAATCCCAGCACTTTGGGAGGCCAAGATGAGAGAACCACCTGAGCCCACGGGTTTGAGACCAGCCTGGGCAACTCAACGAGACCTCATCTCTACAATAAATTTTTTAAAAAATTAGCCAGGCATGGTGGTGCATGCCTGTAGTTCCAGCTACTTGGAAGACTGAGACAGAAGAATCACCTGAGCCCAGTAGGTCGAGGCTGTGATGACAGTAAGCAGCGTGCCACTGCACTCCAGCCTGGGCAACAGAGTGAGACTCCACCTCAAAAAAAAAAAAAAAAAAAAAAGTAAACCTGGATACACCCAAGAAAGCAGGGAATAGTTAGCTAAATAGAATCTTCTTTCCATACCAAGATAGAAAGCAAGAGGCCAAGACTTAACTCTATGCCCATTCCTGTTACACTGACAAACTGTCCTTTTGGGGAAAACTGCCCATAAAACAGAAAGTGGAATCTGTGTTACATTTTAGAAATGCTATATATAAACATAATCAAAGGAATCAGCATGTTTACCAAGATGCTACTGTAGACTCAAGCAAGAAAGTTAAAACCAATGGGAAGGCAAATGCCAAACTGAGACTTTTCCCTTCTAAAACAATCTGCTTGCATGTAGTTTGGTGCATCTTTATTCTTGATGTCATTCCATGTGGTACGCAGAGTAATGGCCCTCCAGAGATGCCCTAATCTCCCCCCCCAACATCTGAATATGTTACCTTACATGGCAGAGGAGCCTTTCAAACGCGATTAAGGTTACAGAACTTGAGATGGGGAGATTGTCATGTGTGTCATCTGTGTGGGGCCAACGTAATCAAATGTCCTTTTAAACATGAAAAAGGAAAGCAGAAGGGTAGAGCAGAGAGATTCCATGACAGAAGAAGAGGCAGGAGATAACTAAAGCAGGAGAGGGACTCAATCATCTATTGCTGGTACTGATAATGGGAAAAAAGTAGCCACAAGCCAAGGAAGGTGGGTAACCTCTAGAAGCTAGGAACAGCCCTCAAATGTCAGCAAAAAAAAAAAAGGGGGGGGGGGCACTCCAGTCCTACAACTGCAAAGAACTTAATTCTGCCAATAACCAGAGTAAGCAAAGAAAGAAATTCTCCCCTAGAACCTCCAAAAAGGAGTACAACCCTGCCAACATCTTGATTAATTTATTCAGAAATATGAAAGAATATATTTGTGTTGTTTTAAACCACTAAGTTTGTGGTAATTTACTACAGCAGTAACAGAAAACAAACACACCCAGTAGCATCCATATTAACAGCTAGCATTTACCACAATACCAAGAGTTGTGCTATGTACTTTACACGTTATCTCAAATTCTAACCACAATGCTGCAAGACAGAATATTCACATTTTTATAGGTGAGGAAATGAGGTATAGAGAGGTCAAGTAACTTGTTCAAGGCCACAGAGTTGGTGCATGGCAAAACTGGGATTGATTCCTAAGTTAGTCTATCTAGGTCAGTTAGCCTTTTGCCTTTTCTCTGCACTAGCATCCAATTTTAAAACTATAAAATTATTTTTAAAAACCAAGTAAAACTATATTTGAAAGTGAGAAAAACAGACCGGGCTCGGTGGCTCAGTGTGTAATCCCAGCACTTTGGGAGGCTGAGACGAGTGGATTGCCTGAACCTGCGGGTTCAAGACCAGCCCAGGCAACTTGGCGAGACCTCGTCTCTACAATAAAATAAAATAAAATAAATTAGCCGGGTGCAGTAGTGTTCACCTGTAGTTCTGGCTACTTGGAAGTCTGAGGCAGAAGGATCGCCAGAGCCTAGTAGGTCGATGCTGGGGTGGCTGTGAGTGTCACTGCACTCCAGCCTGGACAATGGGGTGAAACTCTAACTCAAAAAAAAAAAAGAAAGTGAGGAAAAACAGTCTTATTTACAGGCTTTCCATCGCACATTTACTTCATTACTACAACAAAATCTAGAGTTGTACTAAAATCATGAGGCAATTAAAGTATCCAGCATTCTAAAGAACTTCACAGTGGATTTTACTACAACTTAGGACAAATGCCCATTTCCCATTTTCTAATCATTTATGATCTGAACACAGGAAGGTACACTTACCACGGTGAAGTCAATGATATAGTAAAGAGTTACAAAATACAGTCTGGTAATTTTTTTGTGTGTGTGTCAAGCGAGTCTCACTCTGTTGCCCAGGCTGGAGTGCACTGGCAACACAACCTGCTGAGCTCAGGCGATCTTTCTGCCTCAGCCTCCAAGTAGTTGGAACCACAGGTGTGTGCCACCATGCCCAGCTAATTTTTTTATTTGTTGTAGAGACAAGGTCTCACCAAGTTGTCCAGGCTGGTCTCAAACCCCTGGGCTCAGACAATCCTCTTGCCTCCACCTCCGAAAATGCTGAGATTACAGGCATGAACCACCACGCTTGGCCTCGTGAATATTTTAATACCATCAGTTTCTTCAAAGTATACCAAGGAGTTATTATTAGGAACAGACTGATAAATTTCAAAAAGTGATCTCAATACCAAAAGAGGAAATAGACACTGTAGGATGGCTGGTTATCACAAGATACCATGTGTATTGTGGAGACAGATGAAAAAGAGCTCGAGTTTTTATTGTGACACACTGAGCTCTAAATCTCCTACCTTGTTAGATGGCTTCATTGCTATTGAGATGACAGGATCAGGAATATGAATTGATTCCTAAGATATTTAAAAAAAAAAAAGAATTCAAAATAGTACTGCATGAGTCAGGGATGGGTTCATTTTAATGTGCTACTTTACAACAAAACAAAGGACAAACACTAAGCCAACGTATTTAGGGTATATAATATATATCTCAGTCTGTTTTGCGTTAAATAAGTATATTAATATAACATTAATAAATAAAGCTACCCACTTACATGATTTCCTCCTTCCCAATATAAAATTACCTACTTGTTTACCTGTTTAACAAAATCCCAATTATTAATCTGAATGCTGACACTGAAATTCTTATTGCCTAGTGGCTACATTTGCTGTAGCAATCTTCTATTAAATTACTTGATGTAATCAAAATATACTGCGATCACTGATAAGGGAAACAGAGAAAGGGCACCAAATTCCTTATTCCCATGATACCTCATTTAACCAATTACAACTCTTAGTGGCAGGTATTATTACCCCCGTTTTACAAATTAAGTGACTAAAGGCTTGTAAAGAAGATAAAATAACTTGGCTAAGGGTCAGCAGATAGTAGAGGGCAAAAGTGAGACTCTAACCAAGGCCAATTTGCCTCAAAGTCTGAGTGAGCATTTCTCGTGGATCACCTACCAGCAACTCGACCATACTTTTTTTATGAAATAGTAAAAAATGAATCACTTTATATTAAATATTATAGCATTGGAACCAATTATTTCATTGATATTTGGCTTATAATGGAATTTTGGACATTGAGGAACTTATTTATGACAAAAAAATCAAAATTTTGTTTCTTATATTTATCTAATGTGTGGTAACGTGAAACAGTCACCAAGATCCACTGCAAGTTCATTGATATATGCTGTACAAAAATAATTTGTTTGACGTCTTCCACCTGGTGTTTTTCTATTTGAGCAATGAAGTCTCGTTTCCTTCCTCCCATATTCACAATACGTAATTTATTGTCTAGTCTGTTGTTTGAAGATAATGTGAAAGGACGTACTCGTGATTCTTGAAAACCACTTCTCAACTAATTGATGATATCTTAGTATATATTCCATCTCTTTGTCTTTTCATGTAATTTGAGTGGAAAACTTCAAGGAAACATACATTTTTGAAAAATCTGCGCTTGCATGAGTCTGTCCTGTATAATCACCAGCAATCTCTTTATATCCCCTGAGAGGGGACATCAGAGAGGTTTGTTAGATTTATGATGTCCCATCAGAAGGCACACTCAGGTGCAAAGAGTTAAATGTACCACATAAAAACATAGACTTTTGTAATTTAAGTGATAAACAGCTTGGAAATTAAATGGCTTACCATAGAAAGGCCACTGTTGTCTCTGTTTGTGAATGTATCTCCACTAGCACAGTCAATGCCAAACAGTGCACAGATGTCTCCAGCATATACTTCCTCAACATCCTACATAAAGAAATAGCACAAAACAATATTTGCAATTAATGTGAATAAAGACATAGTAACTAAAAAAAACCTGCACAATAAACAAACTGTGCATAAACAAACATGATCTCTCACCATGAATTTTATAGAGATTTAGTTAACTAGAACTAATGCAACACCAATTGACTATACCAAGACATGTCTTAAACAGGGCCTTTATTTAAACCACTTCTCAGTAAAAAACAGCTTTTACTTTAAATGGAAAACTCAGAGCTATGGCATCACTACTTGATGGATCTGTAGTACTGACAAAATCCAGGGTCTCACAGTTCTAAAGTCATTTCTACAGAATTAAAAAGCATGTACTCTATGTGCTCCCACACTTAGACAGTGAGATTGTGTAGCACAGAGACACACCACGGAAAACGGCAAAGGAAGTTTTGAAAACAAAGGCAGAAGAATGAAGCCCACCATACTAAAAATAATTTTAATTTTGCACAGATGCAAGCAGTCAAGAAAACAGGAAATCTTAGAACAAAGCATTGGTGCCTCCAAGCTTCCTAGTTTTTGTCCTTTTACAATGACAGTTCATTCACAACAGCTGTGCTGTAAGAGAGGGTGCTTTTCTTTCATGGTAACATATCTGTCCATATCTCCCAGTGTCTGGCCCCTAAAACAGCTGTGACAATCACTGAGTCCTCTAGTCTGCCCCCTGCTGCCTATCTCACAAAATAGTAATGCTGTCCAATTTAGAGACTCTTAATTCCTCTTCCAGAAGAGACAAAAGTTGTAGCTACCAAAAAATTCCTAATATTTTGCTTAGAACAATCAATTCATCCAGGAATACAGAGTTGAACTGGGAAAGGGCAGGTAGGGGTCAATCTCATGCACTCAGTATTTCTGCCAAGGCCTAACCATAAGGACTATAGAAGGTTACAGCAGATTCAGAGCCAATGCAAGAATTCAAGCCATAAGTCAAAGTTTATCTCCCAGATCAGACCTGGAGAGGTTTTAAGTCTTCGGGAGGATTCTGGCACCCACATGGTCCTGCAGTAGGTTCCACCAACAGGAATAAAAGCTCTATTGCTTTCATGCCTACCATATTTCAGAAAGTAAATCTACTGAACATTGTGGATGTTATGTGTGAATTTACTACTCTCTTTCCTTTAAGAACCACAGTTCCACTGTCCTAAGTACCTTTTATACTCTGTTATGATAGCTCGTGAGGAAAGTGCTAGATCTTGTGTTCTGAGTCTTAGGGATATGTCTCTTTTCCTTAACCTTGGCCACTATAGCTAACTTCCACCAGTAGAGTGAGTTCTTAACATCTGCTAATTTAACTGATAGCAGAGTGCTAGCTCAGAGTTCTAACACACCTAAACAAAAAGGAAGAGGCTAGGAAAACAAAAACCAGAAATGGCTTTCTAGAAGGGCTGAGGATACTGGGAAGGCAGACCTACTCTACCCACAAGAGAAATTCTGACCCCATAGCAACTCTTACTTGCCTCCATCATGTCAGCATGCATGCGAATCAGCCTCTGCACCCGCACTTTCTTTCCCGTCCTAGTGTTATAGATGGTGTCACCCTTCTTCAGCTCTCCCTGATAATTGCGGACATAAGTTAACTGTCCAAATCGACCTGCCTTGAAGTCAGGTTTGGGTAAGGGCAAAAGAATAAAATGAAACATAAGAATCAAAATTAAGAGGAAAACTTCCCAACTACCTCCAAATATTCTTTCCCAATTTTAGCAGTCCATCTTACAAACATAATTCAATTTATAGTCATAAGCTACTTGAATACAGATAAATTAAATGGTTTGTTGTTCATTAATCTTTTTGGTATCACAATCCAAGATACTTATGCTTCCTCTGAAAAAAAAAAATTAGGAAAACAATTGTAACTGTTTACATAAGGAAGTATCTTTTTGCCTTCTAATGTTATTTCAAAGGTTCAGTTTAATACAGTAAGATGTGAAACAAAAATAAGGTACTGTGATTGAAAAGACAACAAAAATAACATTAGAAATGGTACGTAGGAGTGTACTATAATGTAAAACAACTTTTGACAATTGAATGGAAAACTACACAGATAAGAGTTCTGTAAAGAGACTGAATATACTAACACTGACCAATTAATTTACATTATAAGTTGCCAGGAATACCTCGCTTGTGCATTTAGTTGGGAACTTGCCCTCTACAATGACCTGAATAAAGTGTTTGCAAACATGAAAAAATAAATAAATAAGTTGCCAACGAGTAGAATTTATAGGTATAACACAATAGCAACCAAAACCCCAATGAATTTTTTTTTTAAAGAGATGGGGTCTTGGTCAGGCTCAGTGGCTCAGCCTATAATCCCATTACTTTGGGAGGCCGAAGCAAGTGGATCGCCTGAGCCCGCGGGTTCGAGAACCAACCGGGCAACTTGGCGAGACCGCGTCTCTACAATAAATCAAAAATTAGCTGGGCGTGGTAGCACATGCCTGCAGTTATGGTTACTTGGAAGGCTGAGGCAGAAGGATCGCCAGAGCCCAGCAGGTCACTACACTCCAGTCTGGGCAACAGAGTGAAACTCCAACTCAAAAAAAAAAAATAAAGATGGGGTCTTGCTCTGTCATCCTGCCCAGGGTGGAGTGCAGTGGCGCACTCATTGCTCACTGTAACTGTGGACTCCTGGCCTCAAGCAATCCTCGTCTCAGCCTCCCAAAGGGCTAGAATTACAGGCATGAGCCATGGCATCCAGGCCCAACAGGAAATTTTAAATATTTGATTGGTGATTTAAAAATGCATTCAGAGGAGTAAATGAATAAAAATGTAAATTTTTAAAAAATTATGGTAATGAGAAGAAACTAAGTCTGATATAAAAACAAAATAAATGCTTGAAACTTAAGAAGCACAGAACCAGCATAAATTAGACTGAACAGCCGATAAAGTATAGCATAAATATCTAAAGTGTAAAATACATTTGTCAATAGACAATAAATGAAATGTGACAAATCAACAGAAAAGTAAAAATAGGACTGTTCACAAACTAGTAACAGGACAACTGATTTTCTATTTGGAGGCAGAGGAGACACATTTAGATCCTACCTTACAGTATACACAAAAATAAATTCCAGTTGAATCAATGATGGAAAAAGTAACATAAAAAAGCAGAAGTAACAAAAGCAAATATTCATAAAATATATACAAAGAGGGTTTCTAAAGTTAAAAATGAAAGAATGACTGAAAAAGACTGATATATTTGACTACATAAATTTTAAAGTGCTGATTGTTTTTTAAAAATCAACTATATTAGAGAAAAGCTGGTATAAACAAATAAGTAAAAACACTTCAACCCTAATTTTAAAAGGACCAAAAAAAGGATAATTACACAAAAGAGGAAATACAACTTCATAAAAAATATATGGGAAAATGTTCTCTGGCATTAGGAATTAAGGCAAGATTAAACATTTCAATTTTTCATTTATTAAATCAGTAATGATTTTTAAATACCCAATGCTGATATTCATTGAAATAATCCAATACATAAAGTTTAAGAAAGCAATCTGACAATATAAACCATTTAATGTGAAAACATTCTATGCCTTTTTTTTTTTTTTTTGAGTTTGAATCTCACTCTCGCCCAGACTGGAGTGCAGTGGCCACTGCTGGGCTCAGGCGATCCTTCCGCCTCAGCCTTCCAAGTAGCTGGAACTACAGGCACGTGCTACCACACCCAGCTAATTTTTGATTTATTGTAGAGATGAGGTCTTGCCAAGTTGCCCAGGCAGGTCTCGAACCCGCGGGCTCAGGCAATCCACTCACCTCAGCCTCCCCAAGCGAGGGATTACAGGCTGAGCCACCGAGCCCGGCTCATTCTATGCCTTTAACCCAA
>CAUYQG010296969.1:0-28592 GCA_963574415.1 Tarsius wallacei
TAGATCATCAGAGTTGTTTCTGGTTAAATATGCTAAATATAGCGGGGAAGGTAATGGCGTCAACAGCTCTCGAACACGTTCTAACGGTCTCGAGGTCCTCGGCTCTCCCTGATTTCTAATGTTCAGTGAGCCTCCGTGGCCAGCTACCAATACCCTTGGCTTTGAATCCTTTCACCAGTCCTATCCCCAAGGTCAAGCTGACTTCCCGCTTCTCTGGGTCCTCCCAGGATTCCTCGGTACACCTGGCACAGCACTTGCAACCCTCATGACACTGTGTGACGGTTCTTGTTTCTTATTCTCCTTGTATTCTCAGTGCCTAATAGCACCCAGCACAGTTCAGGTTGAACGGCAGGGGATTTCCTTTTCTGTAGATATTGCCAGTTTCATGTGGGCCAGCCTAGCATGGGGGCTTCGTAAGTACATGCCAAATGAATGAATAAATGAACGTTCGTTCACTCCCACTGTCCTACTGGCCGACAAGACTCTTAAATCAGGGGTCTCCAACCTGTTTGGCATCAGGGACCGGTTTCATGGAAGACAATTTTTCCATAGATGGGGTGCAGGATGGTTTGGGGATAACTCAAGTCCATTCCATTTATTGTGCACTTTATTTCTATTGTTATTACATGACAATATATAATGAAATAATTATACAACTCACCATAATGCAGCATCTGGGAGCCCTGAGCTTGTTTTCCTGCCATCAGATGGTCCCATCTGGGGTGACAGGAGACAGTGACACCTGAAGTGTGTTGCTTACGTCCAGTCTACTCTGTGATCTTGTTTTGGCTGCTGTCACTGTAATGCGAGGGAAGGGGAGTGGCTGAAAATACAGATGAAGCTTCCCTCATCTGCCACTTACCTCCTGCTGTGTGGCCTAGTTCCTAACAGGCCACAGGGGTTGGAAGCCCCTGTCTTAAATGACACCATGATTTTCACAAACACTTGTTTATCTGCCTGGATGCATGTTAATTCTCTTCATTTTTCCATAGAATTTTGTTGAAAACTTGTATTTATGAGTTTTCACAGCAAAATGATGGAGATAATTTATAATATTGTTCTCAGACAGACAGAAGGTTTGAAGAATTGTCTTTGAAAACCTCAAAGTGAATGAAAAGCTCTGTGGATGTGCTGTTTCTCCCCTACTGAGCCAGTTTGAAACAGTGTAAGAGTCACTAAATTATCCAACATGCCATAATCAATCAGCATATTATCTGGGAGCTAAATAACTATCTTCTTGTCCAGTCCCACTCCCTAGTCCAGCCACTGCTCTTCTAAAAATAGTTGCCACATTTACAAAATTGGCTCCAATGTGATAAATAAGCATAGAGCACATGTGGATGTTTATGTCTTTCATTTCACATCATCGGGAATGACTGAAATCGTTCATTGATGATGATCTCTTTGGAGATCTTCTCTAATAAAAGAAGCAAAGGTGGAACAGATCAGAGTCCCTGGGGGATCTCAACACTTTAGGTACAGAATGTCGTTGTATGGCTAATTTTGTACTGAGAGATGGGCTCTGACTTGACAATGGTCAAGAACCCATATGCTTTCTCTGATGATGAGCAGCCAAGAGCCTTGACCACCAGTGGACTGTATGACAGAATCTATAAGCACAAATCTAAATGCCTAGAGATGCCGGGCAGACAATGCAAGGAGGTAAAGAAGGCATAATGTGAAGTAATAGAGAGTGGCGAGGAGTGTGACAAAGTACCCTGTGACAAGGCAACATCCGTTCAATTCTCAGAATGTTACCATTCCAGTCTATGCAGTCGATGTTTTCAGTTTTTAGGATGTTTAAAGAGAAGCTAGAAACCTGGACGTGTATGCGAAATTGCTTGGTTTTTGAAACACTGCATCATACAAAACATGCTAATGGACAGATCTGATCTCAGGTCACCAGTTGCAACTCCTATAAGAAACTACCATCAGCTGGGCTTGGTGGCTCAGCCTGTAATCCCGCGCTTTGGGAGGCTGAGGTGAGTGGATTGCCTGAGCCTGTGGGTTTGAGACCCACCTGGGCAACTTGGCGAGACCTCATCTCTACAATAAATCAAAAAATTAGCTGGGTGTGGTAGTGCGCACTTGTAATTCCAGCTACTTGGAAGGCCGAGGCGGAAGGATCGCCGGAGCCCAGCAAGTCGAGGCTGCGGTGGCCGGGAGCAGCCACTGCACCCCAGTCTGGGCTACAGAGTGAGACTCCAACTCAAAAAAAAAAAAAGAAACCACCATCTACCACACCTGTGAATACAAGATACTCAGAAAATGAAACAAAGTTCTGTGCTCAGAATGTCCAAAGACAAATGTCAGTTTAAACGCTTTTCATGTGTCATTCCTACAAATATTCTGACACATGTTGGAATACGCGTCCCAAGTTTTAATTTGGAAAGCACAACTTTGATACCTCTAGTCACCATTTTGAATCTCCTTAGAGGTTGACAGTAGCCTTACAAGGCCAAGAAATTCAAAGGTGAGAAGTGGGTTGAGCTAGAGAGTAGGTTTGTTTAGAGAACCAGGAATGTCAAAAACTGTCCCAGTACATGTCTTCAGGTTTGTCTCTGTCTCTTTCTCTTTCCCTTGCTTGTGTCTTTCAAAGTGTCGATGCTTTGCCTCTGCTATATAGAGTCATTTGAGGCATCCTCAGAGGTCTAGCCCATGAAGAGGGCACCACATCCATTCGACAATGACTATTCCTTCCCAAACGTTTTGGTCCAAGTCCAGATGTGGTGGCTCATGCCTGTGATACCAGCACTCTGGAAGGCCAAAGAGGAAGGATCACCTGAGCCTAGGAATTTGAGATCCGCTTGGGCAAAATAGTGAGACCTCATCTCTACAAAAAAAAATTAAAAAATCAGCTGGGCATGGTGGCACATGCCTGTAGTCCCAGCTATTTGGGAGGCTGAGGTGGAAGGATTGCCTGAGCCCAGGAGGTCAAGGCTGTCGTGAGCTCTGACAGTGCCACTGCACTCCAGTGTGGGTGACAGAGTGAAACCCCCCAACTCAAAAAATAAATAAAAATAAAATAAAATAAAAGTTTTGGTCCAACATCAGCAAAACCTGCCTATCAGCCTGAAAGTCTTCCAACCAACAAACCACAGATGTCATGACCAACTTTCCCAAGAGATACACGTATCTGCACACAGGTACACACCTTCCTGGCAAGAGAACACACAGCTCGGCTCTGGTGTTAGAAGCTCAGGGAATGTATCAAATGACAAAGCAGGGAGAGAGATGAGGGTGAGGGGAGGTTCATTTCCTCAGGTCCCACCCCCAGTGACAGAGTCCAGGGCATTTAAGGCTGACCCCATTTCCATGTGGGGACAGAAATATTATCTGGTGAAATGTAGCCCTTGAGCAGGAACTGGGAGGGTCCTCGCTCTGGGCTGCAGCACACGAAGAATAATAATGACACTGCCTTTGCTGGTGTCAAATGTAAATGTGCTCAACAGCCTCGTGGAATAGTAGCAAGGCACCATCTTCAGATGCCGCTTGCTATTCAGGGTAAAAAACGACAACAAAAAACCCTGTCAACCTACCTGAGTCAGACAATAACACTGACGGCAAAACATCCAGGCATGGAGCTCTGGGAGTCTTTGAGGGGGCCCTTGTTCGTGCCCTGCCTTTTCCAGAAAGAGACTAATTTGCTCCCATTTCAGCCAGCTCCAGCAAAGACAGCAGGCGAAGGAGAGGAGAGAGAATGAACTGTCAGCATTATTGAAAAGACTCACGATGAGTCACACTCACTCGCAGGCAAGTTCCTCGCCAGACACCACACCACTCATTAGCAGACCTGAGAACTGGCAGGCCTCCCACAGCTGAGCAACTGCCCTGGGCCCAGCCGGCCCCTGGGGACCACAGAGCCCTGTGTTCTCCCACACCCCGCGGTGAGAAAGGCCAGTCTGGGCAGGCCTGGGTGCCGTCGGCTCCCTGGATGCTCAGTGAGTCTGTTTCATGCCCTGTGCTGCTTCAGATGCAATTATCCAGGAGCTCAGCTGGTGTGGAATCAAGGCTCTGCCTCTCCTTGAGGCACTGAAACAGCTACCTGTCGGACGGCATGGCCATGTTCCCAGGCTCCCTTAGGAGGTTGCAAGAGCTGGGTGTGTCTGCTGTCTGTCATCTTGATCCCCTCATTTCCAGCCAGCGCTGTGAGCTGCAGCTCTTCCTGGAGCTGGAAACGCTTCCTTTTCTTGTCTAACACCAGAAATTTTAATCTAGAGTCACAGTGCAGGCCACTGAAGTGTTCAGAGTGTTAAAGACCAGTCCAGTTGGTTTGTGGGAGATGGGGGCTGTGGGAATCATTGGTTTCAATTTCCACACAAAGGGGAAACTGAGGCTGGGAAGCAAAGGGGCTTGATCAGAAGGAAGAGGAGCCAGCTCCCTGCTTTCCTGTTCGGTTTCATCCCGTTTGTTGGAGCTGCAATCCCATAGAAGAGGCCATTTCCAGTTAGAACGGCAAACCGTTCTAACCACTTTATGAAAACACCACTTTCAGGGTCAGGACTCTGTCAGGTTTCATCAAAACTCACCCAAAAGAGCTGGCTTCTGTTGGGATGTTCTGTGTCCTCCGCAGGGCATCTGAAAGCAAAGGACAAAGGCTGAGCTTCCGTTAGTGACCACAACAAGCCCGACCATGGTGGGTCTTCATCCCACACCTCGGGGTAATGGGGAGCCACCGTGGATTCTGACGGGGAGGAGAAAGAGCTCCTGCCTGTTCGGTTCTGGATTCCCACGTCCAAAGCACACCAGGGTTCATGTTATTTGGAGCATACTGATAGGCATATTAACTTGGACCGACGACACCTGGAAAAAGTGACCCTGGCGCTAAAAGGAGTGCCAGGATGAGAACAATCATTCACACTGGAGGCATGAATCAGAGCTCTCTCATTACCTTTCTCCAGGCTGGAGACGCCTCATCCCTGCTTCGTAGTGGTGCCACTGTGGTGACCTAGGCAAGGGTGATGAGGCCTTGGGGAAATTCCTGTGGGTTTCTAGAGTTTTCAAAGCTCCACGCAAAGCTGCTAGAGAGTACTGTCGTTAAAAGAAGCATGAGGGCAAACGCAGATAAGTGGGAAAGACATCACTGTGGATGGACGCTCAGCCCTGGGAGGCCTGTGCATGTATGTGTTAATGGTTGGTCCACAGAGGAGTCCAAGCACCCCTCTCCCTCCCAGGGGGAGTGGGCGGAGGGACGTGAGTCAGCACAGCCAGTGTCTGTCACACAGGGAGGCCTGGTTGAAGGGGACTCCCCCTTCTCTTGATGAGTCCTCTAATCTCTCCCATTGGCTGTGTTCTTGGGTAAAAAGAGGCAATGCCTAGGACAGGGGAGAAAGTAAAGTGAACACTTCACCTGACCCCAAGGGGAATTTGCTTACTAGCTGCCTGGGTCTCTCACATCCTTGCTGTCCTCATGGGTGCGGGCTGGCAGGCCAGCAGGACTATTTGCAACCATGGTGCCCGGCTTAAGTTCAACTGTTGTGGACACTACAGCTATGTGTGAGACCACCTCTGAAAGTGTCTCCGTGTGTGCACATGTGCAAGCCAGGATCGTGTCTTGCACCTCCTGGTTTTGCATTGTTGACTCTCAGAAGGGACGTGGTCACGGTAACCGACAACTTTTGCCCACTTTTCCAAGCGCCATTTTAAGTGCTTTTAAGTACGTTGACCCTGTTCGTCCTCTCCACACCCTATGAGGAAACATTCCAAGGGAACTGAAGTAAGCTCCTCCAGTCACCCAGACAGGAAGTGACAGAGTAGGGCTTTGAACCCAGAGCCCCGAGTGCTTAGTTAGCCACTATATTGGTTAAGAAATGATGATGAAATTCCATGACCAGCACAGCTGGCCTGAGTCCTGTTCTGTGACTGACTGGCGATGAGACCTTGGGCACTTTTCTCATCTGTAAAATGGGGGTGAACACACAAGGTTCTTGAGAGGCTAGAAGGAGCTGACTTGCAAACACAGCATGAAACAGTGGCTGGGCAGCACTCAACACTGAAGAAGTTGTGATTTCAATGATTAAATATGGGACAGGAACTAGCAGTCAGGAGATGACAAAGTTTAAAAAGGAAGATTTAAGGTCTGCTTTATCTTCTTTGTGGTCAAATTTGTCCTAGAGATGTACGAACCCTCAATGGTGATTTTGGAAAACAGTTCCCTTCCTCTGCTGACCACCGTCACCGCTCTACTGTGTCTCTTTCTCCTCAGAATTGGGTAAGTGATTCAGAGCTGTCTTGTGGCAGCTCAGCTCGGTTCTTCCATGCCTCTGCTCTGAGCCCGGGTACCAGCTGCGCCCATGTTATCCTTGGGTTTCTGTCACCAAGATGCCTCTGGGTGACTGTGGCCGGGGACTCAACCCCTCATCTGAGCACTCCGGAGCGGGCTCAGGCCTTTCCCATCCCTTCCAATCAGCATCATCAGCACCATGCCTGCGCCTTGCAGCTTGGCAATGCACTGGCAGGTTGCTGGCCACAAGCCCGCATCCTCACCGAAGTCCTGTCACTGTAATCACCACACTTTCTCTTGCAGTGAAGAGTAATTGAATTAAATTGGGCGTTTGATCCTGACCAGACAAACTGCCTGATCCAATTGGGACCTACATGAGGTCACGGGCAGGCATGAGTACAGCGGTCAGAGAGATGGGCCTGGCTGTGATGTTCTTATGTCAGTGCTCACCCTGGAGACCCTCCTTTTCCATGGAGAACCCCCTAGAGAGAGACGAGTTCTGAGGGCTGGGAAGGGAAGAGGAGGGACCCAGGCATGTGGGAGCACAGAGGAGCTGGCAGGGGGCAACTCCAACCCACGCCACAAGCAGAGCATGCAGATGTACTGATGCTTCAACAGAAGCCAAAGGAAGCCCAGGCAATCAGTGGTCCCTGTGAATATGAGTTTGCAAACTACCATGGGGAGCTGGGAGCAGTGGGTCACACCTGTAATCCCGGCACTTTAGGAGACGGAGACGAAAGGACTGCTTGAGCCCAGGAGTTTGAGGCCAGACTAGGCAACACAGCAAGACTTCATCTCTACAAAAAAAAGTCAGAAAATTAGCTAGGTGTGCACATGCCTGTAGTCCCAGCTACTCGGGAGGCCAAGGCAGAAGGATCACCTGAGCCCAGGAGTTGAAGACTGCAGTGAGCTGTGATATTGCCACTGCCCTCCAACCAGAAGGAGTAAAAAAAGAGAAAGTACTGGGGAAGGGAGTGAGGGAGGGGAAGGATCAGGGGCTGAAGGTATAGTCAGCTAGTTGGAATGAAGGGTTTTGCTCTGGTGACATCTCATATTGTTCAGGGCTTACAAGTCACAAGACTTTTGGCAAACAAGCAGCCCTGCTAGTCTTTATCAAGAGTAAAGGATGTCGATATTTTGCTTATCTGAATGTAAATCAGAAACATAGCTGCTTGCCCTCTCATGTCTCACAAGCTGTCTTCCCTTCTTTCTGCAGATGCGATTAAGTATAGACATCAAGATCTAAATGTCTCAGCAGGATGCATACAGGGACGTCAGGAGTGGGATGGGGAGGACACGTCAGGGGTTATGCCTTGGCAAGCCCTATTCTCTCTCATCCTTCCTCTGTCTTCACTGTCCACTCACTCAAGCCTGGTGGCACCTGCAGGCGGAAAACGGAGTGACCCTTGCAGGCATGTAGCCCATCCACAACCCCTTAAGGCCCCCAAGGAGACAGAAAGATGTTTGCATGTTGAGGGCACCTGAGACTCAAGCTCTGTGGGTGAGACACGGACGAGGCTGGCTTCCACCCTCAGAGGAGGATGTGGAGCTCTCCCTTCCTGGTTGGGCCCTGGTGAGGAACTGAGTGGCCAGGCTGAGATGAGTACTTTCTTGGGACCAGTCACTGGGGCCTGCCAGGAAGGAAATGGTATTCGGATTTTTAGAACAATAAGAAGTACCCAGGCACAAGAATGTAGCAGGGCAAACATTATTATCTACCCAGAAGCTTAAAGTAGATGGTTTCTTACTATGTCTGGGCTCATGTCTCCAGGAAGAGGTGGTGGGAGGATCTCCCTCTTCTTTTATATGCAGAAAGTCCGTTTTGTGTGTGAGGGTAAGAATCTGTAGGCTGAGAAAAGAAGGATGTCCTAAATACCCAATAATTTCTAAATTATGGGTTATGACATATTAATGACTCCCAGGGTGGGTAAAGTTGCCATTGGGACATATGATTCAGCCTCATAAGAAAGGTCAATGCCTCGGTATAAACCGACTTGATTCCCAACCCAATAATCCTCTAGAGTCAAACCAACTCCTTCCAAGGGAGAGTCCTCTCAAGAGAGACGGTGACTCACCATGACAGTAAAGGCAGAGCAAAGGGAGTAAATTCACTGCATCACAAGGAACCAGTTGAAGAGATGGAGGTTAAAACCTACACGAGAACAAGGAACAGAAGAGTATACCAATGGCACTTTGGCCAAGTGTCTTCCAGGTGTGACTTTGCAACGCTAGTATAGACTCGATACTTGTATACGTGCATTCTTGAAAGAGGTTGTCCCTAGTCGTGTGACCAGTACTCACTTGTTTTTGTGTAGAGGGTGTTAAACTACGTGAAAGGTAGATTAAGTCTAATACTCAATCAAGCAGGTACATGTTAGTACCATGCAAACCGGCACCTGCAATCAAATCTCTAGAGCTGACCATAATATTCAGCTGGTGCTTTCTTGGTCTCCTCAACTAGCTTTGCTTCCTGCATGTGGCTCTCCTGGGCCAATGTCCTGTAGGTGTGTGACCTTATCATCTCCTCTACACATGCTCCATGCAATGGTTCATTAACATCGGTAGAAGACTGGACACAGTGGCTCACACTTGTAATTCCAGCACTTTCTGAGGCTGAGGCAGGAGGATCATCTGAAGCCAGGAGTTCAAGATGAACCTGGGCAGCGTAAGACCTCTTCTCTACAAAAATATTTAAATATTAGCCGGGTCTGGTGGAGCACGTCTATATCCTCAGTTTCTGGGTCTGAGGCAGGAGGATCACTTGAGTTGAGGAGTTTGGGGCCACCGTGAGCCGTGATCACACCTCTGTCCTTCAGCGTGGAAGACTGAGCAAGACCCTGTCTCTAAAATACAAATGAATCAATTAGAAATAAATAAAGCCACTGTGGAGGGCTTCAGCTTCCACGCGCACGTGCTAGAAATGCCTGGTTCTGGGTTTCGAGGTCAACCCTGTCTCCTGCACTTTAGCTCTGTGCATGAACATTGATAAAGAATCCACCATGGAACAGGCCATGAGCTGGGCACTGGGTTTAGGGAAATGAATAAAACATGGTGTCAGTTGTCGAGGCTCAAATTTTATATCCAGATGCCTTCTGACTTTTTCATTCAAATTTATTGCAATAATGATAACAATAATAATTTTTAAAAAATCTGTCTGGGCAGGGTGTTTCACACCTGTAATCTCAGCACTTTAGGAGGCTGGGGAAGGAGGATTGCTTGAGCCCTGGAGTTTGAGAATAGCCTGGGAAACATAGCAAGACTCTCTGCCTCTGCAAAAGTTAAAAATTAAAAAAAAATCACTGGGGCGTGGTAGTAGTCCCAGCTACTTGGGAGGCTCGGCTGAAGGATCACCTGGAGGTCAAGGTTACGGTGAGCCATAATCATGTCACTCCAACTTGGGTGACAGAGTAAGACTTCAACACACACACACGCTACCACCACCACCACCACCACCAACAAAAAACCCTGCTGTCATTTGTTGAGAAAACTGCCAACCTCCCTCATGCCAGCATCTCAACGTAAAAGCAGTTTATGGTCTCCAGAGCACACAGGCACAGCCTTCTGCTATGGTTTGAATGCTTGTGTCTCCTCCAAAATTTATGTTAGAACTTTCAACCCAATGTAATGGTATCTGAAAGGCGGGGCCTCTGGGAGGTGATTAAGTCATGAGGACAGAGCGTTCATGAATGCGATCAACAACTTCACGAAAGGGCTGGAGAGGATGAGCCAGGCTTTTTTTGCCCTTTCGTCTTCCAGAATGTGAGAATGTGGTACTTGTCCCCTCTAGAGGACACAGTGACAAGGCGTTATCTTAGAAGCAGAGACTGAGACCTCACCAGATATTGAACCTGCCGGCACCTTGATCTTGGACTTCCCAGGCCCCAGAACTGTGAAAAAGAAATGCCTGCTATTTCTAAATTTCCTAGTCTCAGGTATTTTGTCACAGCAGCACAAACAGACTAAGACATAGTCCTCACTCACAGGTCAGATAAGTCTCAGCCGTATCAACTCAGTATACAGGCTCATCCCGGCCTAGAGCTAGACTTTGACAAGTGGACAGGGACCAGGTCTCATGTCCATAATGATGTATGGTGTGTCAAATTAGCACTGGTTTTGAGATTACAGTGCTTCTCATTTGACTTTTCTATTTATGATGAATAGTGTTAGCTGTCAACAGATAATAATTTTTTCACTCCCCCTCCCCAATAGATAATAATTTAAATTTGAAGCAAAAATGTCTTAATCCTTCCCTTTTAAAATCCCAGATCTGTTAAGGGTCTCCAGAAGTTGCAAACTGAGTTCCAATTCCAAAAAACTACCTTTTGCAACTAGTTCTCCAAGTAAATCAGAGTATTCTTGATAACGTATAATTAGAACTAAACATATATGTATATATTTATGAATAGATATAATGGAAGTTGAGTTTGTCCCATATATTCCCAGACTGTTGTGTCTTTATCGTTCTCATTGGTTGATTTTGCAACTGTCATACATTTGAGCTTGTTAAAGGTCCTCTGATGAAATGCTGTTTTGATTTGTCTCTCGGGCTGGGCTTCTCCGTGAGATTTTGCTTTGGGGTAAATGCATTCAGTGCCAAGAGTGCTTGAAACCAGGCAACACGTCTGAGGATTTAGCTGCACGCCCCTCCTGCACTGTCCTGCCTGCCCCTCCAGCCTCCATACCTCTCACTTTATACCCTCTGCCCAACACTTGCAGTCTCCTGCTCTTCCTTTTCTCTCTCCAAGACTTTGCTTAAGCATGTTGCATCCTCCACTGGGCTGTCCTGCCCTCTCCTCGCCTTCCATATTCCCCCTTGATGCCACCGCTGGGAAGCCTTCCTGACTTCTCCAGGGGGAAGGTCTGTGTTCCCATGGAAACACCCCTCGAGTACTACTCCTGCTCATGTGTCCAAGTTCTTCGATGGGAAGCCACTTATTTATACATATTGACGCAGCGCTCCTCACTGCCTGGCTCATCACACGCGCCCCACAAATGTGTATTGGGTGAGTGAGTGAATGAACAGATGAGCAATTTAAATAACAACCAGCGTTTAGTCCTTCGTGGATTTGAGCTTCCAGATTTCTACAATGTTCATACCTGATGTTTGATGCCAACCAAGGATCAGGAACTGTGCTATTTCTACAAATCATCCATGGAATCCTCAAAACTGGCACCATGAGGTAGGTAGTATACTTATCTTGCTCATTTTTCTTTTTTTCTTATTTTTCTTCTTTTTTTAGGGATGAGGTCTCATTATGTTGCCCAGACTGGTCTCAAACTGGGCTCAAGCAATCCTTTCACCTTGGCCTCCCAAAGTGGTAGGATTACAGGAGTGAGTCACTGCACCCAGTCCTTTCTAATTTTGCAGATGAGGAAAATGAAGCACAGTGAGGTGATGTGACTTGACCAAGTTCTCACAAATGGGAAGAGGCAAAGTGACACTCGAATCCCAAGTTCTGACTCCCAGGCCATGTGTCCTCCCTGGGATGCACCTCACGGCTTACTCAGAGAATTCTGCACACAGTTGAGCGTTTCCTCGATGACCCAACATCATGACAACCCTCCCTTAAATAGGTGCCTTTGGGAACTGTTAGGGCCACTTTACTCTGGATGATCCCGAGGACAGGACCTTTTCATTTTTGTCACCTTTCAATTTTGTCTTCTGCCATTACCTCAACCAGTGAGGCTTGTTTCTCAGTGTGCTTGTCTTTGGAAAGAAGTGGAGGAAAAGTGGGAGGAATATGAGCTTTGGGTTTCGAGGGTCTTGGACATGAATATAGAATCTGTCATATCCTGGCTGGCATACCTCTGAATCTATTTTTGTCATCTTAAAAATGAATTAGTAACATGACCAGGCACAATGGCTCACACTTGTAATCCCAGTACTTTGGGAAGCCAAGATGGGAGGATTGCTTGAGTCCAGAAGCTTGAGACCAGGGCAACATAGTGAGACTTTGTCTCTACATAAAATCAAAACATTAGCCGAGTGTGATGGCGTGTACTTGCAGTCCCAGCTACTTGGGAGGCTGAAGCAGAAGGACGGCCTGAGCCTAGGAGGTCAAGGCTGCAGTGAGCTGTGATCATGCCACTGCACTCTAGCCTGGGCAACAGAGTGAGACTCCCACTAAAAAAAGAAAAAAATCACTTATGTTTCCAAAGGCCAAGCGATTGGACTAAAAAAAACAGAAGAAAGAGGAAAAGAAGAAAAGAATTAGTAACACCAGTGCAGCACTGGTTGATACCATTGGTTGGTTCCATATGTCATCATTTTATTCCCATGCTATTTTATTTCAAAACTTGTATTTATAGCACTCATACATAAAATAAATGTGTATGGAATACCTGGTCTTTTCACTTTCGGTTTTTTTCCCCATTCTAATCACTTGATTTTAAAGTGCCGTGGGTTTTTAAATCATGCTTGTTAGAATTATCCCTAGGATAAGCATGCACAATGTTCTTCCATGGCATTCTTTGTGCGGCACACACACAAACGTTATAACAGGCCTCTTTCTAGAAGTTTCTTTGGCAACACTGGGGTCTTTGTTCTCTGTTTTTTGTCCATCTCCCAGATGGATGAGGTTAGGCTCTGGATAAGTGAAGGGTCACGTTGGCCTTCGGCCTTCCCTGACTCACCGCCTGGTGGCAGTGCACAACACGCCCTGCTTTTGATGAAAATTCTCTCTGACGCTTCCAGGTGCTAACAAATATTGTCTGGGTCTGCTTTTGTGCCCTTCTTAAGAATGACACGGGGTTTTACCAAAGTCAAACGAAGTACGGTTCATTAGGCCATTTTCACAGGAAGGTTTTTCTTCCACAAAAATTATCCACAATTAAAAATGTAGAGCGATTTTCCCAGTGTGGGTCAGCTTTTAAAAAGATGGAGACAAAGCCTTTTTTTTTTCAATCAGAAAAGCAATTTATAATGCCAGTAATTTTCTAGCTCTGTCCTGCTGTTATTAAGGATAACAGTTTTTAAAGGAACCCTTAGCTCTTGTCTCTCTGCTCTGTCTTGCTCACATAATGTCCAGTCTCAAACCTCAACCCATCACCATGGAGGTCATTATGCCACATACTCAGAAGGGTGGTTTTCTACAAAATCCAAGAGGAATCAACTGGGTTCAAAATGAGAAGCAAGCTCTACACATATGAGAGAAAAAAGCCCAGCGAGGTGGAGAGGGTTTAGTGAGCAGTATCATGGGAAAGACTGTTATGAATACACGTTTTGAAACAAAGCATTATCAGAATCAGATGGTAACTTATAAAGCAAATAAAATAATCTTCCTCATGGCCTGTTTTTCTCTCTCATATTTTCTATCATAACACATGGTCAGACGGTCCTAAATAAATGGTGATTTACAACTGCTGTGATATTTCCCCAGTAGCAAGCTTTCCAAGTGAATAATTTTACTTCTTTCATAAAATCCTAGAAATAAATCAGAAAACTCCATGGCGTTAGACGGGATCTGGGTCATCTCGTCCCATGTCTCTGCCTTCTGAAAGGTTCAAACGGAAACTTTTCTAAGTGGATCAAAATCTATACTGGAAATATCGTGAAATGATTTTTCTGAGGACAGAGACAAAGTTGCCTCCGTGTGCTGGGTCAAATGTTTTGTTAAGGAAGGGAGCTGGGATCTGGAGTCAGGGGATCCCAGAGCTAGTCCAGTTCCAGGGTTTGCCCACCCTGGGAGCGTGAAAAACTTATGCGATGGACGTCCCTGTGCTCAGGCTGCTTCATCTTCAAAAATGGAGAAAATAACCTACACTACAGGGCTGTTCTGGTGATCCAGCGAGGCGGTGGAGGCGAGAGAGATTTGTAAGCTGCGGATGGAACACTCTGCCATCGATCTGAAAACAAAAGCCAGACCAAACCTGGCCATCGCCCACGGGGGTACACCTAGGCACTTGCTGAGGCCCACCTCCAGCCTTCGCATCCTGGAACGGTGTGGCTGAGGGCGAAGGAGAGAATTAAGCCCCTGTGGGCCGCAGCCATTTCTGCCTGCCTCCCTCCCAGGGGGCGCGGGCCTGTGCGCTTGTGGAAACTCAGCCTGCACCTCGTGTTCGAATTGTGGGGTGAGGGACGGAGGCCCGAGTTCTGCCACTCTCTAGCTATATGACTCCAGGCTATCTCCTCCCTTATTTGGTCGCATGTTCAAAATGAGTAGTGATTAGAGACCCGGGCTCTTGAGCCAGGCAGCCTGGGTTCAAACCTTGATTCCCCCAATGACTTGAGAGTTCACCTTAGGGTACAGACAAATATAAGCCAGGTTTATTGAGCATTTATGTACATAGCACTGTTCCAAATGCATTGTAGACATCATTAACTCAGGCAGGCAGCACCAAAACACTCTGCAGCTATCTCAGTTATTATTCTCACATTACAGATGATGAGGCCGAAGCCAAAATGTTTCGGTCACTTGCCCAAGGTCAAGGTGAATGACAGCCTCACACACTCAATGCAATGATACTGAACTCCTCTTAAAGAAATAAGTCAGTGTAAAATAAGTGAGTGAGGGCTCAGAGCAGTGTCTGCCACATAGTAAACACCCAGTGTTAGTTATAACTTATTGTTTATTGAGGAACTACTAGGTGCAAGTAAGATGTCCAAGCCCCCAGCCTCACCCCATAAAGATCACAGAGGTGTTTCTTTTTATTCCTTATGATTCTGGGGATTAAGTCAAAAAGGCAGCATATAAAGCTACAGGCGTGTTTTAAGACATGAGAAGCAAATACATTTGGAAGGCAGGGCAATCTTTGCTTTATTTTAGTGGAATCTGAAACGATGGCCTCATCAGATGAGAAACTTAATCCAAGAGCTACATTATAACAACCTCCTTGGTGGGATTCACATCCGTGTGTGCTGTGGCGAGTGGCTGGAACTTACTCCATTTGCCAAGACAATGGACTTGATTTGTCGTTCTTCGATTGTCACATTGACTCCAGCCCTGTTGACACAACTCTACGCCTGTTTATTTGCCTCCAGACTAGGTCACAATGCGATACAGAACACCTGTTTTCTTTTCTGGGACGTGCTGGCCCTCTACCAGAATATTGGCGAATGAGTCTTTCTAAATACCAGATCAAGGGCTGATGTCTGTGGCCACACCACCCTGAACGAGCCTGATCTGAACACTGATCCACAGATATTCATTGAACATGTACTATTTGCAAGACCCTATCAACAAACACTCTATTTGCTGATGCTTTCCTGAGTTAAGACTGAGAGTTCTGGATTAATTCTTCTATAGCTTGTCACAGTACAGATGCAATGGGAACTCATTCTTTCTCCTATCTCCAAAAATGGCTTATGGGAGAAAATTGAGCCTAATACAGTTTGTAAAGGTATTAAAAAGCGCTATGTTTCTTTTTAACCCAAAAGGTAAATTTCTGAGAGAGGTGAGATCATAGTAATGTGCTGTTAATCTGATTTTAGCGGGCATTTCTTGCCAGGTGTGGTGTCTCACACCTGCAATTCCAGCACTTTGGGAGGCCAAGGTGGGAGGGTCACTTCACCTCAGGAGTTTGAGACCAGTCTGGGCAATAGAGTGAAACCTCATACCTACAAAAAAAAAAGATTAAAAAATTAGCCAGGCTTGGTGGTGTGTGCCTGTAGTCCCAGTTACTCGGAGGGTTGAGGTGGAAGGATCGATTGAGCCTAGCAGGTCGAGGCTGCCACCAGCCATTACCATGCCACTGCACTCCAGCCTGGGCCACAGAGTGAGACCCCAACTCAAAATAAAAACAAAACAACAACAATAACAACAGCAAACAAACAAACAGGCATTTCTTGACCATGTACTCGGACCTAAATTCTAGCATATAATTATCAACTGGGTTATTGGTACCTTGGATATGTTACTTAACCTTTCTGGACTTTTACTTCTTTACAAAATGGGGAAAAACAAACTGTTTGTGAGCACTTGGAAAGCACGTACACTTCATTTAATCCTCTCCAAAGTCCTCTTTGGAGTAGTCGTAGGTATTGTTGTCCTCTTTTCAGCTGATGGGACGAAAGCCCAGTACAATAACCAGAGCAACACACTTATTTCTCACAGATGGTAAACAATAAGGTGGAGACTCAAATTGTTTTTTTATTTCAGAAGTTTCGAGAGCCTGTGTGCTCTTTTCTCTGGACCAAAGGCCCAGGACAAGGAAGGATCGTCATCGCAGAATGTACAAGCTTGAGTCATGGGTGCCGGATCTGATTATCAATCAACCCAATTGTCCTTATCCTAGTTATTTGGACACTCTGGCCCCAGAATTTCTCGGTATCTGTGTTTGCAGGTCAGCGCTCAGAGAACTTCTCGTAAACACTTTCAAAACACCAATGTTCCCTCTCAAAGGCAAGCCAAGCCAAACTGACTTTAAAGTCAGAAAGTTCCCTTCCCCCTTGCTCCATGACCTGCTTTGGGTGAGAGATTGCGCTTTCTTTCCTGGGGGTGAGGGGGAGGTGACCGGGAAGCTCTCCGAGCAGGAAAGCGGATCTGAGGGCTTCCGAAGTGGCGGTGGAGAGGCAGCCTGGAAAGGGGGAGTTCATCAGGGGGGCCTGCCACGGGGAGCAGGTATGGACGTGCACATTCTCCCACACCTAGAGGTGAAGAAATGATGCCAGTGTCTAGGGAGCCAGTGAACCTGGGAAACTCCCTTTGGGAAATAGGGCGGATTTAGTGCCTTCAAGTTCGGAACCTGTCTCGTATGACTACACCTCTTGCTCCCACTCTTCCTCCTCTTTGTCCTTCTTCATTGCCCATTTTCTCACAAAATGGTCGCCAGTCCATATCAATTCCTTCGTGCACGTTCATACCTTTTTATTTCGCCAAATTCTTACGCGCTATACTTCACACCAAGCCCTACCAGGTGCTCCTAAAGCGGACATGCATACGCTCTCCACTCCTGCTGGGCATGATTGCTCCTAGAAGTCGCATCTCCTTGGGTCCTGTCCCAGCAAGGGGCTGATGGGGGCACCCATAAGGAGATGTCCTTATGATCCACAGAGTTAAGCAGACTGGAAGTGCAGGCAGGAAGCTCCCAGAGACACCTCTGGGATAAGCGCCTCATGAAGTCAGAACAAGCGATCGTATCCAGGGGTAAGAGACACTCACGACAGTCCCCAAAGGAAAACTCTAACAGTCCTTTAAATTAGAACACTCTCGTTTTTTTAAAACATCATGGAAAGATTCCACACTGGAGCAGCCTGGAATAAAAAAGGCAGCAGGTGATGGTCCTCGCTCTGGTCACCTCTGGTCTTCCTCCTGGAGGCCCCGCTGGGAGATGGGAGGATGGCTCCGAAGAGAGGGACAGGGCGCCCTGCCAGTCCAGCTGCTCAGACTGGCCACTCCCTCGGGACGTGGCAGCTCCAGCCTGTCCCTTGCTGTGCTGTCCTCAGCTTGCTGTTCCGAGTGTCTTTTGGAGGAGGAACGCCATCTGACCACGCACACAGTGGCCACCCCTCAGTTTGGCCAACAGGTCCCCAGAAGCCAACACAAAGGCCTCGAGCTATAGCTGCCCCGGCCTCCCTTTGCATCTGGAGACTGAGCCATCACTCTCCAGGTGAGAAAATGTTGGGTCAACCTGGCATGCAAGCAGACTCACCCACGGCCTCCTTGGCAAAACTAGTGCTCTTCCCGAGAGCCTTTCCTGGGAGCCTTCCCGGTTCATCTCCTCTGTGGCTCCCTTCGGAGTGCTCCATAGCAAATGTTTTCCTCTTTGGTAATTCGGGTCGGATTTGCAGACGCCAAATTCAGTGAGGGCTTAAGTCATTTTCCACATCAGCTGCCTTTTGTGCTCCAATTTAGCTGAAAATTGCTTTATTCTCTGCTCTACTTTGGCTTCATAAATTAAGCCTAAATTCCTTAAATCACAAACCAGGACCCCTCAATTTAATCCCAGCCACCCCCAGCGTTAGCAGAGGCACTGCATATGTAACTAAAGGAAGAAGTATCAACTCACATAACCCAGAGAAAAGAACATTTCTTGATGAGAGCAAGGCATGAATTAGATTAGGCCATCACAGCGTTTAGTATGTGAAGCCAGTGCCATTTCGTAAGAGGAGCCCAACGCTGAGAGAGAGAGAGCCTGGATTACAACCTCGTACCTACTGCTGAAAGAGCAAACCATTGTGTATATGTACCACATTTTTTTAATCCAGTCCTCTTTTGATGGACAGCACGGTTCTCTCAGCAATGTTTTGTAGCTTTCAGTGTACAGGTTTTGCACATATTTTCTTAAATTTTCCTTAAATATTTTGGACAATATGATGCTATTATAATAAATACATATTTTCAAATATTATTTCCCCATCTTTCTTTGTTAGTATATGGAATTGCAATTGATTTTCTAGTTTAACCATGCATTCTTACTTTGCTAACTTTACTTATTAGTACCAGTAGTTCTTTTGTGAGTTCCTTATAATTTCAATGTATATTATCACATTGTTCCTGAAGGGAGACAGTTATTATTAACTGTGCAAACATATAAACCATTTACATTTACTGTAATTTTCTATATTATTGGGTTTAAATCTACTGTTTTCTTATATTTTGCAGGTGAAGTTTGGGCCTCCAACTGGTCCTCACTCCCCTGGTTTAGGGTCAGGTACCCTTAGTGATATATGCCCCCCCTTTCTTTGGCAGTATCCCACTACTGCCAATCCCTCTCTTGCACTATTGTGGTAAATGTTCAGTAAGAACATGTGGTATTCAGTTTTTTGTTTCTGTGATATATTATTGAGTATGATGGACTCTAAATTCATCTAAGTTGCTGTGAAGTCCATAATTTTGTTCTTCTTTATGACTGCATAGTACTTCATCATGTATATGTACCACTTTTTATCCAGTCCACTTTGATGGGCATCAGGGTTGGTTCCATGTTTTTGCTATTGTGAATAGTGCTGCAATAAACTTGCATGTGCAAGTATCTTTTTTATAGAATGATTTGAGTTCCTCTGGGTTTATTCCCAGAAGGAGGATAGCTGGATCATATGAAACGTCAATTTCTATTTCTAGTTCTTTTTTTTTTTTTTTAGTCAGAGTCTAACTCTGTTGCCTAGGCTGGAGTGCAGTGGCACACACTCACAGCCACTGCAACCTCAGACTGCTGGGCTCAGACAATCCTTTCACTTCAGCCTTACAAGAAGTTGGAACCACAGGCATGTGCCACCATGCCTGGCTTATTTATTTATTTTTTAAATTTTATTGTAGTGATGAGGTCACTACAGGCTAGTCTTGAACCCCTGAGCTCAGGCAATCCTCTCACCTCAGCCTCCCATAGTGCTGGGATTACAGGCTTGAACCACAATGCCCAGCTTTCTAGTTCTTTTAAAAATTGCCACGTTGTTTTCCATAGAGGTTAAACTAGTTTGCACTCCCAACAACAGTGTAGAAGCATTCCCTTTTCTTCACATAGTCACCAGCATCTGTTGTTTTTGTTTTATTAATGATGGCCATTCTTACTGGAGTTAGGTGGTATCTTGGTGTGGTTTTGATTTGCATTTCTCTGAAGATTAGTGAAGTTGAGCATTTTTTTATGTGTCTGTTGGCTTCTTTTGAGAAGTGTCTGTTCTTGACTTTTGCCTACTTTTTAATTGCTATTTGCTTTTTCCTTTCAGCTTATGCAGTGTGCAATTTTTAAGTTATCATAGTCATTAAAATAATATTGTACCACTTTTAAGTCATAGTTTTCCACAAATTATTTCTTTTAAGCTTGTATTTTTGCCGGGCTTGGTGGCTCAGCCTGTAATCCCAGCACTTTGGGGGACCGAGGTGAGTGGATTGCCTGAGCCCGTGGGTTCGAGACCCACACCGGGCAACTTGGCGAGACCTCATCACAGTAAATCAAAAATTAGCCAGGCATAGTAGCCCGCGCTTGTAGTTCCAGCTACTTGGAAGGCTGGGGCAGAAGGATTGCTGGAGCCCAGCAGGTCGAGGTGCGGTGGACAGGAGCGTGACACTGCACTCCAGTCTGGATGATGGAGTGAGACTCCAACTAAAAAAAACCCCAAAAAACAAAACAAAACAAAAAAACCTTGTATTTTACTATCAATATTTGATAATGGTTATCAAATTATTATAACTAAAATTTAAACTATTAATACCCCTTTTTAAAAAGTAAATTGCTCAATCTTTAGTGTTTTGCTTATTTTACACTATTTGCCTTTGCATGTATAGCCTGTAAACACAATCAGCTCTTTCTGTGGATCTCTTTATTTTCTAGGATGAGTCACTATCATTCCTACTGGGCTTTATCTAATCTCTTCCTGAAGTTCTGCAGATGTTAACTTGACCATCTTTTTAGCAAGTTTATTTCAAAGACCAGCTGTTCATATTGTGAAGATGTATTGCTGAGAGCAATCTTCAGCCAGCCTGTATTTGCTCCTTTTCTGAGAAAAGACACCTACCCATTTTTTATATTGATTTATGTATCTATGTTTTTGATTATCAACAAAGCTAATACTGCTTTCATTGAGGGGGAGATGCTTGCAGAGTAGGCTGTTTTTGGTTGGTCCCTGAGGAACTTTAAGGAGATTTCTCAAACTCCTCTGGTGTTGAACATAACACTACAATGTGAGTTTTACAATCTTTATTGATGCTTAGAAGAATCTTTCAGCTGACATAGTCTTCAAAATAAAATGTCTCCATTATCTTTTGAGGTCTCAACATAGTTAAAGACTCCGTCTGTCTTAACTTTGTCATAAATTTGTTATTATATGAATAGTGGTAATTTGAAAAAATATATTACTGAGTTAAATAAGGCAACATTATTGAAAAGTTTTTTTATCTAGAGATATAATCTTTGAGTTTTCGTGTTTTACATATTATTTTATTATATGGTAAATAATTAACTAGTATGCCCTTTTTGTATTATATACTAGATTTGAAGTTAAACAAGTTAGCTGGATAACCTTGGGATAAAATTTAAATCCTCTGTGCCTTAGTTTCTACATCTCATAATTTGGGTGATTATAGCATCTACTCGATCAGGTTGTTCTGAGAATTAAATGAATTATTATATGTAACGTGCTAGGAAGAATGGAAGATTGACCTATAGTTACTACTCAAAATGTGTTAACTGACATAAACTCACCTATTATTCCTTTAGACCTATTATTTAGTGAGACAAAGATGAGAAAATAGAAAAACAAAACAAAAAGAGAAGCTTAATTTACCCAATTAAGGGAATAAAGAGAGTCAATAATGGAATTTGGCAGTGTATTCACAAGAAAGGACAGGAAATAAAAACATAAGACTGTTCTGCTTAAGGGAGAAAGCCTGTCATACTATTTTTTAAAAAACAATGACAACATCAACAATAGCAACCTAAAGCCAAACTATCCCTTTGGGGAGCTCAAGATATTAATAGTTGGAAGTCAATTTGTATTTTCTTTTTGAAACAACCTCCAAATATTTGATGTTTGCTTATTTTCACTAAAGTTACACAATTTGACATTCATTTGTTTTTTACAAACAATAGGAAAACAAGAGTATTCAATTTATACTTATCTCTGTTCCACATCAGTTCTTTTCCATTTTGCTTTATTTGGAGTTTATAGTAAACTCATCAAATAACATCTTTATTAGTTTGCCACCACTTGTATTGTTACATTTGTTACCTTGTTTTTTTTTAATAGATGAGAGTTTTGTGCTACACATTCAAGTTCATTGTTATAGTAAATTTTCTCTTATCTGGAGGATGTCTTCATGGGTTTTATAATGTTAGCCTTTCATGATAAAGTTGATGTAAACTTTCCTCTTCTCCCTACAAAATAATAGACTCATCTGAGAGATAGTCCTATGTAAGGACCAGATGGTTGGTAGATTCTACTCAGATTTAATATTTGCATTTAATACATTGGAATTATTTATTTGCTTGTATGATTAATAGAATTTTGCTTTAAAATAACGTTTAAAATAAAGTTAAAAATTTTCTATAAAATTAATCATACTATAGTAACATTTATAGAGTTGCTGTGGTTTGAATGTGTCCCCAAAGCTCATGTGTTGGAAACTTAAATCCCCATGCAATAGTGTTGAGAGGTCGTACTTTTAAGAGGAGATTAGGCTATGAGGACTCATCATGATCATCATTGAATTTTCTGTTATAAAAGCAAGTTCAGCCCTCTATTGCATTCTTTCTTATGCATGCTGTCTTGCCCTTCTACCTTCTGCCATGGAATGACGCTGCAGGGAGGCCCTCACCAGATGCAGGCCCTTCAACTGTAGACTTCCCAGCCTCCAGAACTGTAAGAAATAAATTTCTGTTTTTCATAAATTACCCAGTATAGTCTCAGATATTCTGTTATGGCAACATGAAATGGACTAAGACGAGAGTATAAAAAAAGTTAAATAAAATACTTACATAGAAATTTATCATACAATTGGAAGCTATGTTTGATCACTAATTCATCCTCACTATCCTGAATTGTTTATTTTTATACCTCAACTAACTGCAGAAAGTTTTGGTTGATCCTAGCTTCTTAAATAGACATGAACATGATAGAAATATTTAAAAATGGACTAAGGGGCAAAATAATAAGTATCAAATTGGAGAGTTAAAAATGCTGGAAAACTGTGGTCAATAATACTTGAAGTGTGACAGTCAGCCCTGAGCTTCCTAATAAATGAAGCATAAAAATATTCAGGAGACAAACAATTGCTTAATGGCATGCCCTAACAGAAATTTACTATGTAGAACTTATTCAGAAGTATTCACATTAACAGAAATTTTATAGGAGACCGAGAAATATTCATCATATAGCCCATCCCACTTTCTTCTTATTTGGTAAACATTTTACTAAAATGTAATAAACATGCATAAAGAAAAACACATATATGTACAAATAATAAGTATAAAGCATTTTCACAAGACACCCATGTATCCATTCCAGAATTTGTTAAAAAACAGAACATTAACCAGTAGTCCTGAAAAGCCCCCCTGGTTCCCCTTATATTCATGGTCCACCTTTTCAAGGTAACCACGATCCTGAATTCTTACAATATATGTTAGTTTTGCTTGTATTTAAACTTCATATAAAAGGATTCAGGCAATATGTATCCAGTATCTGGCTTCTTTCTCTCAATATTATGTTTGTGAGATTCATTATTGTTTTTGAGTGTAGCTGTAGATCATTAATTCTCATTTCTTTGTAGTTTTCCATTATGTGAGTAGAACACAATTTATTTATGCATTCTATTGTTGATGGATAATTGTGTAGTTTCCCGTTTTTGTTTATGAAAAATGTGTTGCTATGGAAATTTTTGTGGATGTCTTTTTGTGATACATGTAGACATTTCTACAGTGTATACAAGCATTTGGTTTTAATAGATACTGCCAAATGATTTTTAAAAATTTGTATTCTCATTAGCTGTATAGGAGAGTTCTACTTGCTTTGCATTCTTATCAACACTTGATATTAAGAGGTTTTTTTTTTCTTTTCATTTTAGCTATTATGGACTGTGTGAGGTAGTATTATATGGTGGCTTTAGTTTTCATTTTCTATCAATGAATGAAGTTGAATGACTTTTCATGTTTATAAGCCATTTGAATGTATCTTTTGCTAAGTATCTGTTCAAATGTTGAATCTAGTCACTGAAGGATCCTGAAGTGTAAGAGTTCTGTACTCTGTATTGAAAAGCAAAACATATAGTTTAGGTATACGGCATAAATGCACAAGTTAATATTTTATTTTGAATACTATAGAGACTTATATGAGCAGAAAATTCATGTTATTTTGTCATAGAATCGGGCTGGGGAAATAACCAAACCGAAAGATTCCTTCATTTCAAAAAGAATTATTTGAAGTTGGAAATGACATCTCCTCAAAGGGCCAGACAGGGTCAGTTGGCTGCAAAATATGATCCTGATAAGAAATAATTGGCTGTAGAGGTTTTAATTTTGACTGTCCATTTCAATACTAAAAATTGTCTGCCAAAATGATGACTTTGGCATAGATTATATGGAGGCATTGATGTATATGGAGAACAAAGCCTGCAGTTTATTGAGATTAAAAATGGTGTGGAGGGCCAGGTGTGGTGGATCATGTCTGTAATCCCAGCCCTTTGGGAGGCTGAGGTGGGAGGATTGCTCGAACCCAGGAGTTTGAGACCAGCCTAGATGACATAGCAAGACCTTGTCTCTACAGGATAAAAAGAAAAGAAAAGAAAAGAAAAGGTGGGTGTGGTGGTGCACACTTGTAGCCCCAACTACTTAGGATGCTGAGGTAGAAGGATTGCTTGAGCCCAGGAGGTAGAGGCTGTGGTGAGCCATGATTGTGCCACTGCACTCTAGCCTGGATGACAGAGTTAGAATCACACTAAAAAAAAAAAAAAAAATATATATATATATATATATATATATGGTGTGAAGATTTGAGGAGGCAGTAATTTTTGATGTCATGTGGATTTTTGCTCTTAGCCTACATGTGACTCTCTCATGCTTTTTGTACAAAATCAATTTACACATGTTAAGTATATAAAAGAGTGCTTGGCACCTACTAAATAGTCAATTTGGATTGTTTTCATTATTATTGCATCCTGCGATTCTCCAGTAGCACCTTTTGCTTCTGGTGCTTGAAATTGAGCATAGTTTGTGAACTCATCTTATCTCATGTGACAAACTTCTACTGTGCTTTTGACATCTTGACATCTTGTAGGAAAGCAAGTCTCTGATGTGTGAGATGATGCTGAATCCCTCTTCTTCTCTCCCCATCTGTTCTTGATCATGTATCCTAGGTTCTCCATGAGACAGGCAGGGCTTGCCTCTGCCTCTTCTTTCTACAGGATCCCCTCCCACACCCATATCCACCAGAGAGAGTCTTGTTTTGGCCAGTCAAGTCTCTGAATCTGGATCTTTTTATGCAGAATCAGCACAATCAGTGATGAGAAATAAGATGAGATGAGGATGGCTGTAGATGAATATTATTATACTAAATATTATTTATATTCTGTATGGATTAAAAACTTAATGTTGTGCTTTCAATAGCATCATATATACATCTTATTTCCCCAACAAAATTGTAAGATTCTCATGAATCCAGTGACTATATTGTTTTATTTCTTTTCTATCATCCCCAGAGCCTAGAAGGTGTTGGCTTTGCAGCAAGCATTAAAAAATACTTGTTAGCTTGAAGTATTTAAAAAACACATTTTCTAAAGAGTTTCTCGTCTAGAATGACAAAATATTGGGATCTCTTCTTAGGAAGATGGTTTATCTCTTGTAGAACTTTGAATACCACATTCAGAATGCATCAACCACTCTGGTTATTGTCAGGAATTCCAGAAGATAGATCTGAGTAAGAAAGAACAAATGCCAATCCTTCTACTTTTACTCTCCTACCTTTTTAATTCCTGTTTTTTTAAAAAAACATTTTAATGTTTGAAATACTTTAAAATTTCAAATGTTGTTAGTTTGAAATGTGCTTTCAACCAGCAGGAAGGCAGAATGAAATTTAGTAATGTTTGTATTGGTATAACTAGAAGTTTTCTATTTTAAGTTGGTCTCAATAACCATTTTGAGTTGATGCCAAAAAACTATGCTCACCCAATGGCTACACAAAAGCCTGCTAAACAAGTGTGTAGTCCTTTCCTGCCTGAGGTATCGGTTGTCTTGGAGTCTGTGACAGACCTGTGCTGTCACCCTACTTTCTGCAGTCACACACTCTTTGCAGTCAGCCAGCAGTGAAGGGAATAATAAGGTTACATTCCACAGTAGGAAAACTGTTAAGCATACTGCTTAAGTTCCAGATTCTACTGTAAACCATGTGGTGATATAATTCAGGATCAAAATATCTTTCCAGAAACAGAGAAATCTAGGTAGCCTGAAAGAAGGGAGTGATGGTAAATGACTCATAGGAAGAACCTCTTATTTTGTCCCTATATAAAGTTAGAACAGAGACCACCATAGTGGGGTAGCTTGAGAATTGCAGGGGTTTTTGTGAAGGTTGTATTGTTTGCATTGTGGCCCTAACCATGGTATTTAGAGAATGCCCAGAGTTTTAGATGTAATAGTTCATTAGTATGGCATAAAAATCTTAACATTCTGGAGCAACTCCTCACAAGTGCAAATATCTAGGACAGTTTTAAATTATAATATATTTTACAAATTCTAGAAGATAATGCTAGGCTAAGAGATATGTTCTTCTCAGTATATAATCTACCTGAGCAGGTAGTTTAGGTAACTGCATAACAAAAAGCATGTTTCATCTAACACATTTATTAGGTGTCAACTCTGTGCCATGAAGAGGCAGTCAACTCTGAAAGATTGTGTTCTACATGTAACAAGGTTTCAGCTTATTATGATTATAATAGAGATAAGGTAAAATCATTTGGTTAGTGGTGTGAAGAAATAATGATTTATCTATTTGTTTTCAAAAAGATATGTTAAACACAACTGCTTAAAAGTACTCAAAACTTTTTATACTTCTTTTAACAAACAATTACTATTGGAAGGAATGAGACTGACTGGTTTTTCTAGCCTAAGCAGAAAAATTGAACAATTCATAATATAGTAGAAAAAATAAAATGAAGCTTGGTGAACCAGACCATATAGGCCTATGGAAGAAACACTACAAAGCTGAGGGGTCTTCATAGAGGCATATATCAGGGACAGCCAAGCCATCAAAGAAAATGTGCCAGCCAATCTTTAAAATGAATTTTAAAATGGTATGAACACTAGGCTGTTTAACTTATGTGTGTTGAAGAATTTAAGCATTCAGGTGACAGAAAACATGGTAAGATAGATGTAGTTTTTTTTTCTAGATTTTTCTTGTATCATTTCAACATATGTGTTGTTTAGCTACTTCAGAATGACAATTCAGAAAAATGTCTTGTACAAAATATAAAAATGTATTGCATTATGACTCTCCTGGAAGTTTAGCCATCAATGCCTGTGCTTACAATGTAGGTCTTTAATTGTAGGGCTGGCAACTGACCCGATTTACAGACATGTGACTTAAGTCTGCAGATGTTGTGGCCAAGAAGCTTAACTTATTATTCAATGACTTGAATATCATAGAAAACAACAAGTTAATAAGGTGTTCAAACCCTCTTTGGACACATTTACTATGAAATATGATGTGAGGGTGATAAAAACATTGCTATTGCAGTACACATGAGCTCTCTATAGACTATTGGGAAATATTGTTCAGTGTTGCTTATTTTGGAAATATTCATTTCAGTTAAAGGTTATGTACTTAATCTCTGCTGTGTTTGATTTTTTTTCCTGTTGGTGTACCAAGCCATTAGGCTCAATGAAGTTTATTTTTAATTTAAGCAGACAGATACTTCAAAGAAAAGAGGGTGGGGTTGTGAGTGAGAAGAGATGGCCAAGTTGATACAAAAAGCTCAAAACAGTGTAGACAAATATCAACATGTCTTGTGCAATCAATCACTGAAAATGTGTCAATAAGGATGAAGCCATCTTGAATAGGTACAAATACAACTGAAATAAATAATATAAATAAATTCACTAAATCTCCTAAACCCAGCCTATCTCTTAAAAAGAAAATATTATGTGGTAAGACTTCTTACCACATAATGAAAAGTGTACAAATTATAATAAAGCAAAAATTTTTTTTGTAGTGGGATATTTTCAGTCCTAAAATTTAGACATCTGGAGTTATTTTTAAAGGACCATACTATTAAATCTTTTGAAATAGAGAATTTAAAAAAAAATGGAAAATCTGTATTTGATTGTAAGGATGGAACACTATGTCCTTGGCCTGACTGTTCTTGAATTGTAGGCTTAACATATAGTAGAGACTGAGAATCCAGTAAATTTAGTTCAGGCGCGAAAGCCTGAAGGAACAAATGCATACATGTGACTAGAGAAGTGTAACAATATGATATCCACTTGTTTTGTAATGAATTCCATATAAATGATGCCATCAGACTCATTTTATTATTAGAATGCTGTGAATGAAGTAAGTCAATGATGGCTGTAATTAGCTATTGGCAAATGAGCCTGTATAATAATATTATGCAAAATAGCTCAGTAGCAAGCTTACACAATAAAACAGCATGCCAAGAGACAGTATATTGCTTTTTTTTAATTATAAAGATGTGGGGTACAATTCAGGGTTAGGTAAACAAATGCTGATTATACAGGTACCCTCGTTGATGTGGTATGCCCCACTCACCCCTAGCAGCTTCCCTCAACTGCCAATCCCACCCCCTCTCAGTTTCCCACTAGGGATTCCCAGTTTGTCAATCCCGTTTTTATATTAATATAATAATTGTTCAAAGTCCGCTTGTAAGTGAAAACATATCGTACTCTGTTTTTGTTTCTGTGATAGTTCACTGAGTATGATCGACTCCAAATCCATCCAAGTTGCTGCAAAGTCCATATATTTGTCCTTCTTTATGGCTGCATAATATACCAT
>CAUYQG010296971.1:0-25390 GCA_963574415.1 Tarsius wallacei
AGCCTTCCAAGTAGCTGGAACTACAGGCGCGCGCTACCATGCCCGGCTAATTTTTTGATTTATTGTAGAGATGAGGTCTCGCTTGCCCAGGCGGGTCTCGAACCCGTGGGCTCAGGCAATCCACTCACCTCAGCCTCCCAAAGCGGGGGATTACAGGCTGAGTCACCAAGCCCGGCTTAATTTCATTATTTCAAAGCATAGGTATCTGTCTTTGAATTGATCATTTTTGCACTGAAGTATCCTATCATCTACTTTACAATTCAACTTGACACTATGTTCATGACCCTTCTGTCATATGCTAGCCATTTAATAGACATTATTTGAGTTCTGGAGACATTAAAAGTGAATAAAATGTTGCTAACTTCCAAGGTGCTCATTATCTAAAAGGGGGAAAATAAAGCAAAGTAACACCATCACCATGTGATAAATGATCTAAAAGCAAGTGTCATACTATAATCCCAGCACTTTGCAAAGCTGAGGCAGGAGGATTAAACACAGGAGTCCGAGACCAGTCTAGGCAATACAGCAAGACCTCATCTCTGTAAAAAAAAAAAAACAGTAGCCAGCATGGTGGCACAGGCCTGTAGTCCCAGCTACTCAGGACTCTGAGGTGGAAGGATCTCCTGAGTCCAGGAGGTCGAGGTTGCAGTGAGCCATGATCATGCCACTGTACTCCAGTGTGGGTGACAGTGAGACCCCAAGTCAAAATAAATAAATAGTAAATAAAACAAATGTGCAAAGAAGGAAGAAATGACTAAGAGGCAGGAAATGGATACACAGAGGTGACAATTAAATCTTTTAGCAAAACTAGCATGTTTTTGGGAGAGGAGACATGGGAAGAATGGCTTAGCAAGACATAATGTATGAAGAAATAGTATTGAGATAAGAGTCATTCATTCTGGTCTTACTTCTTTAAATGGCCTCCAATTGTTATCACCATTCCCATAGTTACCTAAACTATCTCTGCATTTTACATGCATGTTCCTTTCCATCTTGCCAACAAAATTGCTTCCTGGGGTTCCATCTTTGGTCCACTGACCTTCTTCCCACAAGTTCTCGTCTACTCTAATGGCTCTAAACATCAACAAACATTTTCCTAATATGCACTTGCAACGCCCACTCCTGAGTTTCATCACTGTAGTCTCTTACTTAGTTGGGGATTCCACTATCCACCTGGTTAGATTGACTAGATGGCTCCTCCTTCCCCTCCCTTACATATTTCTCAAATTGATTTCAATCTTCTTTTGACTCTTCTACTGTTAAAGTGGTTCAAGCTCCCTCTCATGTCTTGCTTTTTTGTTGAAACCTCCAGTCCTGTTTGTTTGAAATCTATCCCCCTCAGAAGCAACCAGTGCTATGTAGTTTTTGTTTGTCCTCTGTTTGCTCTTTTAAAAAATTAACTGTTCAAAAGTGTTATTATTGCCACTCCCTTTGTTAGCTGACTTCAGTTTTAGGCCATCTTCTCCAATTCATCCAACTCATTCACTTCTATTCACATGACTTCAAATATCAAAACTATGAACTAAACTCCAAATCTGTATTTCCAGCTCAAGGAGTCCATACCACGTATCCACAAGCCTCACATATATTTGAATGCCAACTTCAGCAGGCTGAAATCAATATGTTTTCAGCTGTACATTATTCTATATTCCTCTAGTCTTTATTTGATTACGTTAGCATATATCCCCCACTATCTATTGCCTATATTATTGTTATAACTTCATAATCTGTCCTCTAGTCTCCAAATGTTATAGCCTTCAAATTCATTCTCCAAAAGGCCTAAGGAACTTATCAAAAACACATGTGACCACATCTCCTCTCCTAAAAATGATGTTTCATCATTTAAAGGATAAAGTCCAAGTTCTTTAATAAATACATGAGTTTCTTTAATATACATGATCTTCCTTTGTTAATATGTAACAAATTACTTCTAGGCTTACAGTTTTATTACTCTCCCATTAACTCAAAATTAATTTTGGTCTCCTGAATACATCGAGGGTTTTCTTTGTTTAGGTAAGGAGGGAGCAATGATAGGAAGACAAAGATATTTCAGAATGAAGATTCTAAAATCCTGTTCATATGAAGATGGCCAGTAGTTATTAGAAATAGGGCTCAAGTGCTCATGCAAGGGGTTTTTAGGATAATACATTAGACACAAAACTATGCATTCATTAATAATGCAATAAAAACAGGAAGTATAATTCCCAGGATACTTTTATGTTTTCTTTAATATTCATGTTACCGTATATCTGTACCATATAATTATATAATGGTATATTACAAAACTGAGGAGTTATTTCCAGATGAATTAAATAAAGACTGATGTGAATCTTGAGTACTTCTTGCAACTTTGAACAGAGTAACAAACCCCTCAAACCTAATTCCATTTTTCTGGTTACCTATTTAATTTTTTCATTAACGATTCAGTAATTTACTATCATTGCAATATCTCTGGCAGATAACATGCAGGTACAGATCAATATTCAGCTACAGCCTTTTTTTTTTTTTTTTTGAGTTGGAGTATCACTCTGTCGCCCAGGCTGGAGAGCAGTGGCCGCTCCCGGCCACCGCAGCCTCGACCTACTGGGCTCCGGTGATCCTTTCGCCTCAGCCTTCCAGGTAGCTGGAACTACAGGCGTGCGCTACCACGCCCAGCTGAATTTTTGATTTATTGTAGAGATGAGGTCTCCCTTGCCCAAGCGGGTCTCGAACCCGCGGGCTCAGGCAATCCACTCACCTCAGCCTCCCAAGGCGCGGGATTACGGGCTGAGCCACCGAGTCCGGCAAGGATAGACTCTTATGGTGATGGCACAGTTGAGTATCTAGATGGTGGTGGTGAATGCATAGGCCACACGTGATCAAATTGCATAGGGACACGACACAAACACACACACACACACACACACACACACGAGCACATGCGTAACTGTGGAGATCTGAACACGCACTATGGATCTGCAAGGCTAAATTCTTGGTTTTAGTATTGCTCTGTCATCCTATAAAACCTTAATTTGGAGGAGGCTGGAGCAAGAGTGTAATAGTTTTCCCTGTACATTTTCTTGCAACCTCCTGTGAATTAATAATACGTTTCAAAATTAAAAGTTTAACAGAATTAAAAATTGTCTGTTTATCAAGAGACACAACAAAGTAAAAAGTTAAGCCTTGGAACAGGGAAGGTATTTCCAACATGTGTCACCAACGAAGGATGAGTGACTGGAATATATAAAGAAACCCCATGACTCAGCAAAAAAAAGGTAAACTGATTTTTAAAATGAGCAAAGGATGAAAACAGGCAACTTCAAAACAGAAAACGGACATGTGGAAAACTGACTCAGCATCACTGGAAATCAAGGAAATGTAAATTTAGATATAGTAAAATGCTAATTTATATCCAGTATGCAAAAATAAGTTGTCTTACAATACCAAGTGTGGGTGAACTTGGAAGGTAGATTCTGCCTAGAAATAGAAAACTCCATTTTTTTTCTAATGTAGAATGATTTAATAGAGCCTAACTCTCAATACACAAAGCGTGGCAACTATTTTTAATCAAATAGCAAGTGATCACACAACTATATACTTGGAATAAATTGGACACATAATTTAAATTTTACTTAACAAGTTCTCATTTACAAAGGTTACAGTTATAATATATCCAAATACCCATAGTAGCTGCATTTTTCTTTTTTTTCCTAATGCCAGCTAATAAATTTTTAGCAGTCGAACACTTGAAAAACAAAGTGGTTTTACTGTACTTCTATGTGTTGGCTGAGTTCCAGTGACGAAACATTAAGAAAAACATAACAGAGTTAGATTGAGTAGAAACTCCTACAAGACTGGATATTTACTAAGGACAAACCAAAAGTCGACTGACTGATTTGTCATATGGTTGAAAGGGACAGGACTGGGGGCAGGGGATGCATGAATGGGTGGCTGAATGCGGCTTGTGGAAATTCGGGATACAGCCTGGGCGTCACAACCCTTTAGGAGTCAAGGAGTAAATGCGCGCCTGGCCCTCCTTGGAGAAGCAGGTGATTGGATCTGCCTGGCCAGGAACCAGAAGAGGAGGTGCCACAAAGGACAATTTTATGACGGGAAAGAAATGAAACAGCTCATGAAAGTGGAACTTTACAAACCCCGAGGGACTAACATCCCACACCCTGTTGGGTGCTGGGGGACTGATGGTGGCAACACACCCCAAAAGACTAGCCATTCTGCGGTGCTTGGGAGAAATACGCCTGTGCTGTTCTTGAACCTTCCCTGGAGTCAATCATGCATTGAGCTAAAATTATCCCTGGGCTCCCAGCAATCCCAATTGACGTCACTGTATGGAATATGATGGGAGTGGAAGGAAATTGCGTTTGCTCTTGGCTTGGTGAAACTAACTTTTTCAAAAGCCCCGGTATCCTGTCCCTCTGAAAAGAGGGAAGGGAAAGGGGTTTGAGAGCAAGGACACAGACGCGGGCACACGTTAGGAGGTCGCATGGATCACAGGCACCCCTGGCTGGGTGGGGAGGGGCACACCCACACCAGGGGCTGAGCGGGGAGAGAGGACCCCAACCAGGGAAACACGGCTCCTGGTGCCACCGTAAGATCGTAGGGCAAGACAGTGATGTCACTCTGAGTCAGAGCTGACCAGCAAGGATGTTTTTCTTTGGGATCAAACTTGGGGCAATTTGACTCCAAAAGACAAACGGGAAAGCGAAAACTGCCCAGAGAGCGGGAGACAGGCACCTCTCTCTGCGGTCCAGGCCAGGGAGTCGTGGTGGAGAAGTGAGCAGGTGTCCTATGACCACCCGTCATACCTGCTGCTGAGTCACTGCGCCAAGGTTACCATGAAAAGCAAAGCTGCGGCCTGGGAGAGGCGTTGGCAGCACACACCACATAGGACATGCCAGGAATACATGCAGAGTGGCTGCAAACTAGTGAGAAAAAGGCAAACTGATTTTTAAAGTGGGCAGAGTCCCTGGTTCCTTTGGCGGAGAAGAAGAGGTGTCCTGGTCCAAGCATGCATGGCCTGAGTGCACTGGCAAGAGCAGTGCCAGGATCTGGGTGTCTGTCCGGGATCCAGGAGCCTGCACCAAGGCCACCAAATGAGCAGTGCAGTCCCAGGCTTGGAGCCTGGGCAAACGTGTCCCACAGCCAGAGCCGGCCTGGCCGCTGCCCTGCAGGGAGGCAGGCGCTCTTCCTGGTTCCCAGCCCAGGCCCTCCCCAAGGCCACACCTGCAAGAACACCGTGAACAGGGTCTAGAGGATGGCAAGGCCTAGCTGGGGAAATGCTGTGTAGACAAGGCTTGGCCCTGTTCCTGACTCAGAGAATCTGCCTTCTGTCAACACTGTTAGGAATTCCACCTGCTGGGTTCCCTGACAGTGAGGGTCAGACCCCACACACCCTGGGAGTCAGAGTTCCGCACCACCAGCCTCCGATGCAGGGAGCCGGTGGAAGCCCTGGCCCATTAGCCACCAGATCATCTGATGCGATCTCAAACCCTCAAAATGTTGTGGGGAGAAATAGGACAGTCAGTGTGTAAGAAGTTCCCTCTTAATCACCAACACTCATTTTCTCAAGATACAAGTTTATTTGAGGCATCAAGCAGTATACTGAGAGGAGTGGGTCACGCACAAGTCACATTCTTCCCTCCCTAACTGCACATCTGACACTCTGCTCTCTCAGAACGACCAGTGCGTAGGAGGGCGCGGCTGTAACCCGGCAACAGAATGTACCAGGAGGCTCCTCCATGTGTCATGGCCCCTTCCTTCAAAGGTGTGCGGGTTTCATTTGGGAAAAGAAAACAAACTAGCCCTGCTGCTGAGGCTGCAGCTTCTCCCCAGAGTTCTTTATGAAATAACACAGCCCCCTTTTTCCTTAAAGGGATTCTTGTCTTCTGGAATTCCCTTCACCAGAGGATCCTCTCCAGAACGCTCCTCAATGTAGTTCTTTATTTCTTCAGAACATTTTGACACCTTAAGTATAGAAAAAGAGAGTAGACTAGGTCAGGGTTGCTTAGACTTTATCACCACCCTTTAGTGAAATTAATACAATCAAGCACAACCAGCTTTAATTTGTTTTTGTTTGTTTGTTTTGAGTTGGAGTCTCACTCCATCGCCCAGGCTGGAGAGCGGTGGCATGCTCGACCTGCCGGGCTCCAGCGATCCTTCCACCTCAGCCTTCCAAGTAGCTGGAACTACAGGCACGCTCTACCACGTCTGGCTAATTTTTTGATTTAGTGTAGAGGCAAGGTCTCACTATGTTGCCCAGGCTGGTCTCGAACCTGCAGGCTCAGGCAATCCTCTTACAAGCTTGAGCCACCGAGTCTGGCCTTAATTTGTTTTAAATTTACGTATCTGTATACACTGGGGTGTCAAAAAAAAGTAGGCACATTTTAAGAGATGTCAAGTGATGTTCACTTTCATCAGACGTGTCTGGATGCTGATGGTCACCACTTTGAGCATCTCTTGTAATTGCAGAAGTCAAGTGTAACTTGTATTCATCTTACTGAGGATTACAATTTTAATACAGTTTTTTTCCTTTCTAAGATGTCTACATTTTTTTGGCACCCCCTGTGCCTCTTCATCTCTGTTCTGCATGCTAATAGACTTAGTCTTTTCTGTTCTACTTGTATGTGACACAATCTACGTAAAACATATTTCTTACTATTGGCCAGACTCAAATACGTGTGACATTCACTGTGTTAAACACATTGTTCCCCGCAATTTTCATCCATTGTGCCTTCCATGATTTCCTACCTCTGTGATACACAATCATGACATGTCTACGAGATTCTGGGAGCCAACATGCACTCCACTCTCACTCTTCTGTGCAAATGAGCACAGGTGCACTAGCAAACAAGCCTCCAAGTCCTGGTGTGAGTCACGACCGTGTTCGCTGCCCTCTGAAGTTTCACCAGGTGACAGCAGTTGGGCACACCCTGCCCCGGGAACACAGGGCTGCCGAGAGTCCCACTGCTGGTTCTGCTGAGAACACCCTCCTGCTGAAGGTGACCCTCACAATAGGAGACTTGCCGGGGCTGCTGGGCGTACCTGGGACTATACTTTTTCTAACATGAAGAAGGAACTGAATTGTGTCTTCAAAAATTCTATCCCTAAGAAACAGGTTGCCAGAGTGAATTAAAAATAAATAAATACAAAGGAAAGAAAAGAGAGTTAGTTCCTGTGTTACCAGTAAGACATTAAAAGTAAGCATTACAGACGTTCCAGCAAACTGCAATGGCAACTGGCTGAAATCGGGCCAGTGTTCCCCTTGAACGTGTCAGATAGGTAAGTTACCCCAACCCATTTTCACGGCTATCACTCTAGTTCATTTGCATATGTATCCCACAATGCATGCAATTATTTAGGTATAAATAAGTGCAGATATTACTTTCTAATACGTCACCCATAATTAGAAAACATAAGCTGGACGTTATAGAGGAAGTGATTTAAAACCAAACAGAAAAAGGAGTGTGAATATTTTACCCCCATGCCCCAACGGGTTGTTCTCTGCATACCAGCGTGGAAGCCTCTGAGCTAAAATCATGTGACTTAAAACACGCCACCATAAAATCTTGCTGTCACTTGTTGTGACATTCGCAGTGTGTGCATGCGTTCTCAGATGTGATGGTGCCAGTGTCCACAATCAGGGTGTGTGGCACTGCAAAGCATCCAATGAGATTCATGTCCTCACACTGTGTTTGTCCTCACAGGGCCTTACTCAGGAGGTTTTGGAAGAGAGCCATGACCTCCAGAAGTGAAAACAACCCTCCCATAATTGGGAGGGTGCGTGGGGCCACAGGGCAGCCCTTGAAGCTCCTCTCAGGCCCAGGCAGGGCACACACACCGATGCTCACAATTTATCAGTGGAATAATGACCGGGCATCAGGAGGAGCAAGGTTAGAACTGCCCGGCCCCACCTCTGTGGACTTAACCAAGGAGTGGGCCTGACTCTCTGGGACTCAGGGTTTTTACCCTCACAGGAGGGCTCGGTGAGCTCCAAGGGTCCCAGTGCTTGCCCAGGATGAATCAGCTATAACCCAAAGCGCGTAACCACAAATCTGAGCGCTATGATCAGGACTCAGATGCCCCTTCTTCTGCACCCTAGGATTTATACCCGAAAGCTCTTCCTCTCTCTGGCATATACTGGGGTTTCTGGGTGGAAAGGCAGTGCTGCAGGGTGTGTCCTGCAGGGTGGTCGGCAGAGAGATGCTGCTCAGGAAAGATCTGGTCACATTCCACAGTCAGCTTCGTCCACGTTCCTGCCCAACAGCTAACTTGAAGCTTGGAATAAATACAAGACGACTGTCTCTCTTTCTCCCTACAAGCTCTGTGCAGTTATGCCAAATATTAAGATAGTCCAAGCTGGCCCAGGCAGTGCTTGACTTCGGTAAATAATACTTCTGTTTAATATGCAATGCCCAAGATTTATTGTGTGAAAAAGTCTAAGTAGCCAAGGAGTGCTGTCTTGGGAACTCTGCCATCCATGAAATGGGTCCCTTAAGATTTCAAGAAACAAAACAAACTTATTGAGTCTTGCAACTTTGTTTTTTATTTTTTCCTTTAAACACACTGGTATTTTTAAAGTCACAAAAACCTTCAACATGGATGGAAAGGCCATCCCACTACAAAACCTAGAAAAAGCAGGGTTTTGAAAGTGAAGGATTGAAGTTAAGAAAGGGAATATGTAAAAAGTAAAACCCCCAAATGCCTGCCTCTTCCAATCACCACTCAAGATTCATCTTAACTAAAGCAGGAAGGCAAGTGTCCTATTTCAACATCTCATTTCGGTTGTTTTTCCAAGTTTGTTTTAGTATTAAACTGTAAATAAATAAGATCAGTTCAAAGTTTATTGCTGTGGAGAAAGGACTAGATAACTTTTTTTAAAAAATCTATTCCAAAGACTTTTCCTAGACTAGACTAGGCTGCCTGATTGATTTTAAAAAGGAAGAAAGATTCGTATCTACGTGAAGGCCCCTGTTACCAGCAAGAAATGCAAGCAGACCGCACAACAGCCCTGCGGGTTTCAGTGGAGAATTCTACACTGGGCATAGGCTCACTGCAACTGTAATCTGTATCCACAGTCCCTACCATGTCGAAACGGTGGCCAGAAGCACTCTCACAGGTGCCTCAGTGTATGTTTCGTTATGTCGGTTTACACATCAGTGCAGATTCTGCTGGTTTAAAACATCGTGCACGTGTGTAAGGCACAAGTTGGAAGCCACTCCGGGGTGGGCTTTAAAATGGAATAAAAGTGGACATTCTAAATCCCAGGCTGGGCGGCCGTCCCCCCTCACATCACCGGACGCCACGGGCGAAACTCACGACCCAGCCAGCAGGCGCGAGGCTTGAGGACGCGCTGCCGTGGGTCTTGCAGCCAGCAGCAGCCTCCCTCCCGGGGGCTTCTCATGGCCTCCCCTACGCCTCCTCAGCGCTGGGCCTAGGCTGTGAGCGCTGGAGGTTCCGCTCTCCCCTACGGGTCCTCCAGCGCGGCCAGGCTGCTCCAGTCCCCTGCCCCACGGCCAGGGCAGGGAGGAGGCCGGCGACCGCCCTGCCAGCCCCGGTCCCCCGCTACCCTACGCCCGTCGGGGCCCGCGGGGCAGCCTCACCCGCTGCCGCTGCAGCTTCACCTCCTTGCGGAGCTGCTCCACCTCCAGCCTGAGCTTCTCTGTCTCTGGCAGCTCCTCCACGTGCAGGGCCGGCATCTCCGGCTGGGCCGTCGGTGGGCGGTGGGCGCCCGCGCCGCGCTCTTCCCCGCGCCCGCCCGGGAGCTCAGCAGGGTCGCCGTGCCCGGGCCGCCCCGCCCCGCCCCGCGGCCCCGCGTCCGAGTCACATCCGGGCTTTGTCTGCGCCGCGGGGGACACGGCCGGCAGGAAGCGCCTGGGCCCCGCGCGGGGCTGTCCCTGGAGGGCGCAGAGTCCACTGTGGGAAAGGCCGGAAAGGGGACAGCGCTGCCCAGACCCCCCCCACCCCGTCCCCCGCCTCCCCCTCCACCACCCTGTTGCGGTCCCGCCGGCTGGAGGCCGCGACGGGGGAGGCGCTTTGGGGCCAGGGGTCTGCCAGGGGAAATCAGCCTCCCACCCTCAATAGCAGTTTCTGTTTTGTCCTCAAGAACGTCTGGTGAGAGGATCCGAGCAGGACGAGAGAGAAGACCGAAGAGGAGCCCTAAGGTTTCCCCAGGACTCCCACGCCCGCCAGGGTCAGGGGACACGGGACACCCCAAGAGTTCCCGGCTAGCACCCTCCTGGCAAGGGCAGCAGATTCATCTGGGGGCCTCCCCATGCAGGGTGGGCCTCCCCATCCAGTGTGAGACTCCCTATTCAGGGGTCCTTCCTATTGGGGGGGCTTTCCCATCCAGAATGGGCCTCCCCATCTGGAGGGATCTCTCCATGTACGGTGGGCCTCCCCATAAACGGTGGACCTCCCTATCCAGGGTGGGCCTCCCCATCCAGGGGGGCCCTCCTCATCCAGTGGGGGGGCCTCTCCATCTAGGAAAGGGCTTTCCCATGTATGGGGCTCCCTTTTTAGGGGATCTCTCCAGGGTGTGGCCTCCTCATGTAGAGTGGGCTTCCTCATGAAGGGTGGGCTTCCCCATACAGGGTGGCCTCCCTATCAGGGGCCCCCCCTGCCAGGATGGGTCCCTCCATCCAGAGGGCCTCCCCATCCAGGAGCATCTCCCTATCAGGGGGCCTCCCCATCCAGAAGGGGCTTCTCCATCCAGGGGCCTCTCCATCTAGGGGGTCTGCCCATGTAGGGGGGGCCTCCCCATGTAAGGTGAGCCTCCCCATGTAAGGGGGCCTCCCCATATATGGTGAGCCTCTCCATGTCGGGTGGGCCTCCCCATTCAGGGGGCCTCCCTATCGGGGGTCTCCTCATCCAGAATTGTCCTCTAAATCCCGGGGGGGCCTCTCCATCTGGGGGGCCTCCCCATGTAGGGTGGGCCTCCCTATGTGCACATTCACAATTCCTGCCAGGCCCCATGTCTTCAGTGTATGGATCAGAGCGATCAGTCCGCAGGGTCACCGAGGCTCGAGGGGTGTCTCCGACTGTGGCCCTAGCCCTGCCCCTGGCCCTCCCTGGAAAGGTCCTGGCGTTCTTCTGGGTTTTGGCTTTCCAGTTTGTAAAATACATGAGGCAGGGGAGGGGCAAGTCAGCCGGGGAGTTGGACTCTGGTATTTAAACGTCTATGCAGGATGCATCACTTGCAACAACGAGAGGAACTTCGTCTTCTGTGTTTGCAGCTCCAGCTTTCCCCGGGCCCTGAACGTGGGGTGGTTTGCCCAGCTGACTCGTTTACTGGTCAGTGTGAGCCGGTCAAAAGCACAGATCCAGTTCTGACATGTTCTGTTCCTTAAATAGCTTTAAAAAGTAATTAATGTGAATGTAGCCGAAATCAAATAAGTTCAGCACGTAAGCTAAATACATTGGTGAAGTAAATGAAGGCATGCCTGTCCCACATCACCAAAATAGAGTTATTTGGCCTTTAAATTTCTTCCCTGTGAAATCATCTAGTTACATAAAGGGATAAATTGTTGGTTCTCTAACTTTTCCCACAGTATTCTAAGGCTTATATTAGAAGTGAAATACGTATTTGTCTATTTATTTTTAGTAAACTAAAATCTAAAGCCTACTAAATAAGCATTACCAAATAATTCATATTCTAAAATCTTATTGACTAAACTTATATGAATCGTGGAATGCTGAAATGTGGTCAAACGACATTCTGAAAAATGTTGTGTTGTTATTGTTTGGTTTTCAATGGTGAAATGATAACACTTCTTTTTCATTTTTAAGCAGAAACACGTGTGGTCTCCCATCCCAAGGCATGGAGTTTACCTCTCAGAGACGCTGTTAAGCAATTTCTCATGTGTTCTTGACAAAATCGTCTATCAGCAGTGTTAAAAAGTTTTAAATGCACACATTTTTGTATAAACAAATTTTGAATAAACAGATTTTAAAATGTATATTAGTTGTCTCCAAATGTAGTGTTAACTTTTTACTTACAGTGTACATATTATCCCTACTAAAACTTGTTATAAAATAATATGAATGGAAACCATTCTTTAGTAAACCATGACAGGTGTAACCAAATGAACTTTGACAAATGTTTTAGAGAAATTTGTTAATAAACTTGAAAGTAACTATTTTTACTTTTAAATTATAAAAGAGCAGTGATCCTGAAACTTTTACTTTGGCATACATAAATAGGAAAAACAGCTGTTTGACTATATTTCTGATTTATTAAGTATGCTGTTAAAAATTCATATGAAGGAAACAATATAAGAAAATATTGAAGGCAATTATAATGAAATTGATTCAATAATAACTTGAACTCAAAAAAGATCTGGTCTGTTTTACCCTGTGACTTTTACAAGACACACGTTAGCTCTTCCTGTCCTTGGCTGGTATAAATAAACTAGGCTGTCTTTCAAGATCTGCTCTTCTAAAGTTTATACAGAGTGGTGACTGCTTAGGCCATAAGATGACGGTTTCCTTAAGAAACACATTTGATGCACCCTTGGCTTGTTTGATATTGGCCTCACTGTTAAAACAGTTGAGTGCAGGTTTTTAGGGCGTCCTTTGTTCCATGTGACTGTGCATAAAATCCCTTTTCCAAATGAAGAGAACAAGGAGTCACGGGACGGCCTGCCTGTGTCTGATGTGCCAATTACTGTAACAACTACTACAGTTCATGATAGTAAAGTGACTTTTTATTAACTTTGTTTCTACAAGACTTTAATTTCCTTCACATATAATCAGTCATTCTCATTACTCAGTTTACTATATCCCCCATGTTAATACATTCCTTTAGCAATTTAGAAAGTTTGATATTAGCTTTGTTTTGAAATCTGAGTAAGAACAACTCAGCCCCCACTTAAAATAATAGGTGTTTTGATTTTGTTTTTTCTTGCTAAAGCTTAAACACATCCATGTATGCAAAACACTTTTAAAGTGCAAGTAGCTCAGATGATATACTGCGGCATCTATAAAAACTCATTCTCACTGATGACATCGGAAAGCTTTGCAGGAGGACCAGCTGTTCAGGCAGTGCTGGAATACTTTCTGTTTTCCTGTAGTCTTGCTTCATTCCCTTTATCCTAGTAACCCCTGGCAAAATCACTTCTGAACACTCATGGCACTGACAGTTACTGGAGCCTGTGGGACAGCTGTGATTTCACTTCCTTCCTCCTGGACCATTTCTCTATACTTCCTTCCTGTGATTTCTCTCTCATTCAGACTCTGCTGACAATCTGTAATTTTAAGCAACAGGAATTTTACCCTATTATTGATTTAATCATTAATTAAGCCAATAAGAATTCTAAATTATCCAATATAAACATTTCATAAGCACTGTCCTTGACTGCTTTTCAATGAATGAAACATTTATGAAGTCAGTGGTATTGTGGAGATAATTTGCTGATTGGTATGAAAGTTTCAAAGATGAACAGAGCTTCTGACTTGGGATATTTACAATATAGCATTAAAATTAAGACAAGCATACACATAATAAGAGAAAGTCAAGTAATGTTAAATGATGCAAGAGATGTACAAAATACTCTTGAGGTAGAAGGAAGGGCAGGTGGCTACAAATGAGAAGCAGAATTTCAGAGGGGCTGAAAGGGGTGGAATGGAGGAATGTGGCAGACATGGGATCAGGATGGCCAGATTCCAGAAGGTGCAAAAGTGTGGACTTCAGGATGTGACATCATAGAGGACACTTATTAGGCTTCTTTCTAGATAACCATCTCTGATCTAAGGGGTTATAAGTATTCAGAGAAGCATCCACCCTAGTGACCCATTTTATACATTAGAAAGACAGGTTCAAAGAGTTGCAGTTACTTGTCCCATGTTCTCAACCAGAGTGTGGAAGAGCTCCAAAGTCCTTCTGTCTGGCTCCAAAGTCCTTCTGCAGACTTAAAATGAAAGCTAGAGACGCTGGTCAGAATCATAGTCTCCATGTCACTGATTGCCATGGCAAAGACTCTGTGTTTATTTATTTTTAAACAGAGAAAAATATGATATATGAAACCTTTCACTAAATAAACACTAACTTATAGATGGAAAACTTCTAGAGACAGACCACAGTTAAAGACATAATGAAACGTGGTTAGCCGGATGGTGGTGGTGGTTGAAGGAAACAGAGTGGGAAAGGGAAACAGGAAGTGCTGAGTGGGGGATGGAAGGACTTTGGTAATTTTAGATAAGAGGAAAAGAGATTCTCCTGGGGAGAGGTGGATCGAGGTCCAGCAGTGCATCCTGGAAGTCCTCGATACTCAAAGCACATTTGATGAAGGTGTCTGATGGGCTGTGTTGTTACTATTTAGCCAGAGACCCTGAGTCTCCACCTGACATTTGCCAGCCCGCTTCCCTGCACCTTTATTTTCTCCATATTAGAATGAAGAGACTGGATGAGAGTCAACAGCTAGTTGTGGACCGTTGACTATGGTCAGACGGGGAGAGCACTGTGCCGGGAGCCAAATTTGGTAGATCCTTCATACTTTTTCAGACAAACTGTGGATCATTTCTATCTTGTTTTTGAAAAGGGGGACAATCAATTAGCATTTATGCATATTCTGATCACTGGGGTCTACAAAACAGCACTGTTAGTATGAGATAGAGGCAAGAAAATACTGATGGGAAAAGTAATTTCTGATTTGTGAATGATTCCACCTGCCACTTGCTAAGGAGGCAGAGGCAAGTCGTCTTAGTTACTAACACAAAGGTAGTGAAATCTGACTTATGGAGACTCAGTGAGATGCTGAGAGGAAGATGACTTTTTGTGTGGTGCAGGGGACAGAGTGATTTTTTATCACTCTCCCTCAGCCTGCTACAGGGCAGACCATGCTGGAGAAAGCCTTCACTGGGATGGGAGGAAATGGCCTGTGTCCTAAAGGGGAGGGTATGTCTATATCCTTCCTCAGTAACAGTTTTAGTTAGCACTGAATCTTACCCAGTACTGGGCGACATGCTAAGTGTGATAGTTACATTAGTATACTATTTAACCTCCATTTTTTAAAAAATAGGGGGTATAACCATTATTACTCTCATCCTACATTGGAAGAAACAGATCTAGAAAGGATTAAGTAACTTATTCAAAGTCAGTTAGGCAGGAGAGTGTTGGAGCCAGGACTCTGTGGCTCCCAAGTCAGTGTTCATCAACTTAATTCCAGTGCTGGCTAAATTCACTGTGCTCTGTGACCACAGCCTGAACTCCTAATCCAGTGGGAATTCTGGGGAGAAGTCACAAGATGGGTGATATGTGTACCAGAAGAATAGGCTTCCTAATTCTGTGAGCAAGGGAAGAGTTGGGAGAGAAAAAACAAGTCTAACCATAAAATTAAGTGTTGAAAAAAAAGTGAAAAAAAAAAAAAAACAACCCAAATAAAACATTAACTATTTGCTGGCAACTCAGAATACTATAAAATCATTCATAAACATAGAAATTATTTTTAAAGACATTTCCATTTATATTTATTGACAATTATGTATTAAACCCTGTGCTAGGCTATTGTTTTTGTGAAGCACTGGCCATACCATGTGATTCTTTGAGCAATGGCCACCATGTTTTCCTAAGCTTTGGCCCCCTCCCCTACCTTGGGGAGGTGAATTTTGTCTCTCTTTCTCTCTCAGTCTCTTTCTTTCTCTAATTTACTGTTGAAATAAACTGTATTTTCTAATCTAAAAAAGAAAAACACCCTGTGCTAAATACTTTAAGAGAAACATGAACTTGTGAGTTACCACATCCCAATTTTTATTAAAAGTTTATATTTACCAATTTAAAAAATCCCATACATGCTGATAGTATTATCATATATGAGAAAAATCCATATCTTGCCATTAAAATCTGGGCCAGCCCAAGACTCCCCTCTCCTCTTATGAGATCACGCAGCCGCCCTTGAGCTCCTTGAAGGGGTTTTTGTCCTCTGGGATCCCCTTCACCAGCGGGTCCTCCCCAGAGCGCTCCTCCACGTAGTCACGCACTTCCTCACAGCACTTGGACACCTGGGGGGCAGGGGAGGAGAAAGGGTTCAGTGGGTTTTGAACAGGACACTGCAGATTCTGAGGATGTGTAGATCACAAAAGAGCATTGTGGTGTGTCTAGTCAATGTGGCTCTCCCTGCTTCCTGCCAACGTGCAGGAGAGCTGCCCCTGCCCCAGCCTCCTAGCTCACTCAGGCAAAGGACAGACAGCTGGCCACGCTCTGGTGGAGCTTCCTAGCAGACACCGCCTCCAGCCTCCTCAAAGGAGGCAAGACCCAGGGGTCAGAACACAGCTGGGAACTCAAGGCCAGAATGGGAACACCGATTGAATCTCTTTCCTCATTCCAAAAATATGCCTTGTCAAGTTAAAAGGGAATTAATAATTATTAGATTCCAGGCTTATCACCACGCCTGGGTTCTCAGAAGTTCACATGAGTGAGTTCACGCTAAACTGACCCTCAGTGGTTGATCCTGGCAGGGCACCAACCGGGCTGCCATAGGTCGGGGACCTGGGCTGATGCGTCCAGTGCACCTAGAGCACGGCCTGCGTTGCCGCGCTCAGTCAGTGCCTATTTGCTGAGCGAAATCATTCATGTTGTCTGTGAGCTGGCTCCTCGCTCGTCTGCACCATCTTAGCCATGTGGTCGTGAAACATCAGGTCTTGGTGTTTCAAAGGACTCAGTCAGCACCTGTGAGTGCACCACACAGCGCTCCTTCTAGAGAGAGGCAGTACTCTCTGCATATGCAAAATAAATATGTGTTTGTGTGTGCACACACACAACACACACATGGAGGCAAGCCTTCCATGCTCTTTGAGCTTCAGGTTGTTTTGTTTCTGAGTAGTATAGCTCTCGTGGCAGCAGTGCAAACTATTTTTCGTAATCCATAAATTGTTTAGCTAATTTGTTGGGGTTTTTTTCCCCAAATGAAATCTTTATGCTATTTTTGTATGCAAATTGCAAGCAACTTTAGACATAAGACTTAACATTATTTTACAACTACTCAAGCTCATGAACAACATATTAGAACAGATTATTTTCCATGTAAGCAAAGAAGCATTAGTCAGGCGCCTCCTCCGTGCGATGATCCTTGCAGATTTACAAACACTCTTGAAACATGCAGTCATTTAGATCTACTTTTCCCTTCCTCCATGGTCCCACGCCTTCCCCCAAAGGACAACACTTTTGCCCATCCCCCCAGATGACAAGAACAGAGGTGTCAACCACTGTCCTTCCCTCAGGGGTCGTGAGGGCTTGGTTTAGCAGTATTTGGCTAGGACTGAGGCTCTGAGGAGCAGGCTGTTGCCTGCAATGACATGTGTGTGTTCCACATTAGCTCAGTGGGGCTTATTATAAATATGTGTGGTTAAACATGGGGTGGCCCGCCACGGTAGAAGGAGCATGGACACTGGAGTCAGGCCCCTCCGGGTGGACTTTAGGCTCTGCTCACGTACTAGCCATGTGCCCTTAGTTAAGGGAGCTCCTCTGAGGTCAGAGGCTCTGTCTACAAAAAGGAAAAGCTTCCCTGGTTGCCTTAAATGCCTAATAAGCGCCTAACACAAATCACATCAACCACATGGTGACTGTTTTTAGCTGTGACCACAAAGATGCCATTAGTCATTGTCCAATACAGCGGCTTTCAATCCTTCCAATCTGTTGGCTCCAGAAACTCAATGCAAAGAATTATCTTGCTCTGATGATCCCAGTGCCTTAACAAAATCGACTGAGGCATGATATAAATGGGTCTGGTTCATAAATACAAAGAACGACTTTAAGAATAATGTAATGGTAGAAAGCACCCACTGTAACTGGGCATGGCTTTCAGAGCTTTGCACACATAGTCTCCTGGTCTTCCCAATGCCCTCTGAATTAGATGCTGCCATTATCCTCATGTTGAGAAAACAGCGGCACTGGAAAGACAGTGAGCTTGAGTGAGAGTTACACAGGCAGAGGGTTGGGGTGGAGCCAGGATCTGAACCAGAAATATGGTCCCAGCATATGTCCACCGAACCATGCTGCATGCTACTGTGTCAGCTGTGTAGAGCCAGAGGTTCAAGACATGGCAGTTTCATCACACACACGTGTACACACACACACATTAACATTTATATTCCATTAAATTACATAATACCTATCTATACTATGTATGTATATTAGACTAAATGCTTTTATCCTCTGAAAATTCATATGTTGAAATCCGAACCTCCAACGTGGGGCCTTTGGGAAGTAATCAGGTCATAAGTACAAAACCCTCACAAATGGGATCAGTGTCCTTATAAAAGGACCCCAGAGAGCTCAGAAAGCCCCGTTCACCAGGGGAAGAGACAGCAAAAAGCCGTTCATGAACAAGGGGGTAGGCCCTCACCAGACACCAGATCTGCTGGTGCCTTGATCTTGGATTATGCAACTTCCAGAACTGTGAGAGATGAATGTCTTTGGTTGATAAGCCACATGGCATGTGGTGTTCTGTCACAGCAACCTAAACAGACTAAGGCAATAGTGTATAAGTGTGTATGTAAGTGTGTGTGTGCATATATAAACATGTGTGTGTATATAAGTGTGTGCATATATAAGTATGTATGTCTGTGTATATAAGTGTGTATGTGCGTATATAAGTGTGTGGGTGTATATAAATGCGTGTTTGTATCTGTAAATCTGAAGCTTCTGCAACCGGCATTGAATTCATATTCATTGAACTCACTGAATTCTCCTGAGAGCAAGGAGACGTTGGGAGATGGGGAAAAGGAACCCCAACCCTGATGACTGTTGATATACATGATGTTTACCCCAAATAAACATTCCAAGGCAAACTTAGCGCAAGTGAATAACAGACGTGGAGACAACCAAATTGCCTGCAAACAATTCTGAGGGTATAAATAGTTAATCAGTTCATGGATATTTCAAGTTAAGAAGGAAAAATAGCTCTTTGTATCCCCAAATATATTTTATTTACCCTGAATTATAAAGATAAGGGCTTTAACTTATTTGGGGTTTGTTCCAAGTTTTGTACCAATTAATGATTTAGTTTTATCTTTACAGTTTTGCCTGTATTGAAAGGACAACAGTAATGAAGCCAAAAACCCCGATTTGGGGAGTAGGAGTTTTGAGCAAAGTATGAAGATGATATGAACTCCTCTTACTCGGTCTTGATAAAATGAGATGTTTTGGAAATACGAGCTGTGCTGCCATCCTTTTGTGGAGGAGTTTTGTTCCAATGACTTTCCTAAATTGGGGAAATCTGAAATATGTGTCTCCATCCTCCAAGATCCAGTCACTGTGGTTTGATGGAGACTTTTATTTCTTTGCCATTTCTACCCCCCTGAATGGCAGAGAACTCTGGGTAAACATTTCCAAGATTTGCCAGATGTTTTTAGGAGGGACCAGTGAGTTCTGTGCTTGAACTCATCTTTATTTGCAAAAGAAGAATGGAATGTCCTCATTTATTACTGACCGTGACTGCTGGAGAGGAGGGAAGGAGCCAAAAGTACTGTGGAAGCAGCAAAATGCTGCATCATCAAGAGATGCTCATCAGTTCAGAAGGGGAAACATGGATGCCTGTGTGCATGGCTTCATTGTATGCCTCAGCTAAGGTATGGTCTTTGTCTCACATTCTTTTTTGTCTTCTCCTTTCTTCCTTCTCTCTTTCTCACTTTCTCTCTTTTCTCTTTCTTTCTCCCTTTCTTCTCTCCTTCCTTCCTTCCTAATTCCTTCCTCCTGCCCTCCCTCCCTTCCTTCCTTCCTTCCATCTTTCCTTTCTTCCTTCCTTCCTTCCTTCCTTCCTCTTTCTTAACTCTTTAAAAATGTAAACACATTTTTAGCTTAGTGGTCATACTAAGCTAGGCTAAATGTTAGGTTTTACCTAAGGAAAATAGTCAGCAAACCCCCTGATTTAGAGTCTGAATCAAGAGATAACTATGATTAATAATATTCTTAATCTTTAATGATTTTCTACATGAACAATGTATTCTTAACTCCATCTAGCCTTTCTAGTCCATGTTCTCTGACCTGGAACTTCCACAGTATCTCAAGCTTAGAATAAAACTCAAAAGAAAGTGCCACTCACCAGCATTCTTTCCAGTGTCACCTCTTTCTTGAGCTGGTCAACTTCCATCTTCAGCTTGTCCTTCTCCGTCAGGTCCTCAATGTTGATCACAGGCATCTTTCACCTGCTAAAGAGGTAGAAGTTTAGCACACATCCCTGCGTGGCTGGACTTGCTTTAAGTTCATCTCCCAGCACTGCTCTCAGCTACCAACTTACGAAGTAAATTGTTTCTGGTTTTGTTTTAAATTCCCCACAATAACCAGTTTCTCATGAGCTCTCTCTCTTAACGACTCTAACATGGCACACTAGCTTTGGGATTTTAAAGCTTCTGCATAATCTTCACTAATATGATTAAATCAAGTATCTGACCCTGAACACCTGTCAGTAGGTTTGTGGGGAGGGGTGAGCAGAATGCAGAAAGCTCCACCTTTCCCCTGGTCTTTTGTACAGTGTAAAATGTGGGGTTTCCTCCCCTCATCTTCAATTCCAAAGTCCACCACCGTATGATGTATGCCATTTAGCTCTGTTTAAGGTCATTTGGAGGACTGGCCCTTTAATGCCCTAAATCGCTAGAGTATTTAATCTGGTATTAAAGGGGAACCATTAAAAAGTATCATTATTAGTTCATTATAAATAACGGATTGAAATGTGAACCATAAGATGGAAATATAGTAAACAGTCTTCTCAATCAGAAATAAACTAGTATATTACTTGGAAGTGTTTTTCCAAACAGCATCTGGAATTTGTATGCACCTGCCACGGTGACTCTGATAATGATGAGTGAATGTTGCAGGCTGAAAGGGATGTGGAGTCTGATTTGCAACGAGCATCACCCCAGAAGAAGAGGCTCTGCCTTCCGTGCCCTCAGCAACCCTCTTCTCCCAGTTAGATCAGTGGGCACTGGGAGAGACAACTCGGCAGTGGCGGTGCTCCTGCGAAATCACCAGAAAATATTCCACAGGAACCAAGTGGTGTCAGGTTTACAGTCTTTCCCTTGACAGGCCCCCTTTTTTATCCTCTGTCTCTCTAGTCCAGTTTTTACAATAGAGTATTTTTATAAAAGCAGACATCTTCAGATTGCGTACTGTTTCAGAGACAGAATACAACAGCGCATGTATGTGAAGATACTCTGCCAATAACATATCAGCAGTTACCTGATTTCCTTGCCTAAATGGTGTTTTCATTTCCAACACCTTTGAGGAAATAATATTTCCCTCCCCAGTCTTAGAATATCCTGTTCTTCTCTGGAGAAGGCGTAGTTTAAGACAGCTTTAGGGATAAATGCCTGCCCAGGACAGCACCCCACTCAGCGATTCCTATGCTCTTCATTTTTGCTATTCTGGTCTTAATTTTAAGAAACAATGAGACAATAAAATTTATTTTTTCCTGCCTAGTGCGGTAAATCCCCTACAGACCAATCTTCCAGCTGTGAACTTTCTTTTGTTTATTTGTTGTTTTGGGGGAGGAGGAGGGGAAGCAGAATTTATTGAGAGGACAGAGAAGCTCCCAGAGTAGGAAGGGACCCAAGGGGGTTACCCAAGTTGTGAACTTTCAAATATGCGAATGTGCATTTGCATTATTTGGGGAGGTGCAGGACCAAAATGTAGACTGGTACATGAAGTTTGCTACCATGTCATCTATGATGAGAAAAAAAAAGATGTCATTGATAAAACCACTGTTTTATAAAGAAGGTAGATAGAATTGAATCCAGCAAAGAACCAGCACCTGTGCCATCAACATCAGGCATGAGTGACATGGCAGCTGGCCCTCCGTCTCCTACTGCCGATGATCCTTCAGCTCTGCCATCTCCCACCTCCTCTCCCTCCTCTGGTCAGCAGCTTTTCTTGCCTGTTCACTCGATGCTATCTTGGAATGGGACTTGTTCATATGTAGGGGATTTAATGTAATTGCTTGGATTTGAAATTCCATTCTCAATTCCTTCAGACAATATATAAAACTCCCTGAGTATTGTTTACCTGTTGACATTGTTCCTTGTATAACTTTTCTTCATTTTGGAAAACTTCTCTTTCTGCTAGATAATGGCTCTGACACTTCAGTGTGTGCAAGAATCACTTCAGGTAACGTGTGGAAACATGGAACTTTAGCTATTTTGATTTGGTAGGTCTGAGGTAGGGTTTAGAGTTTCATTTCCTCTGTTCCAGGAAGTCCTACCATATTCTTGCTGACACAATAGCCATTCATTCACTGGCTAGCTACGTGGCCTTGACCAAGTTACTTAACATGTCTGTGCTTCAGTTTACTGGGAAATGGGAGCAATGATATTCCCCACCCTCTAGATTTGTTGAGAGAATTAAATGGGGATGACATAGGTGAGAACTGTGTAACCATGCATAGCTCAGAGCAGACACTGGGAACACACTGGCTCTGTGTCTCTGGACTTCTTGAGTGTGCTTCCTAACACAGCACTTGCTCACAGGTGAGATCACCTACTCTTCAAAGATGTCACATGGCCACGACTTGCCTCCTTTAATTTCCTGCAGAGCAGATGCACAACAGATGCTTCTGTTGACCTTTTGCAGGGTGGGACACCCACTCTCCAGCAGCCACAGGTGTTGATGGTCAAGGAAAAACATCATGGACAGCTTGGCCCTTGGCTAATGGGAGCCACTTCTCCTGGTGCTTCCTGGGAGGCAATGTCTCCATCTGGCCCCTGAAGTTGGCCTGTAGCAAAAGACTGACAGACATGGGGTCCTGACAACCTAGCCTCCTGGCCTCTAGGCTGAAAAACTTTGTCAAACTTGAGAAACTTTCAGAGCTCCTCATGGATTTAAAATGATACTGGACTTCAGAAATCACTTTTGACTAATTCCTGCCCCATTCTCTTTCCTCGTCCCTCCAGAAGGTTCTCCTGAGAGCTTACTCTCAGTAATTCACTTAGATAAGAATCTCTGTCTTAGGCTCTGCTTCTAGGAAACTCAACCTAGGATACAGTGGATTATGCAGGCCTTTGCAAGAGGCCATTGCTAGCATAACTTTTACGTCCTCTTTACTGCCTATTGTTCTGTATATTGTTTGGTGCATATGACATGAATATTTACTTAGGCATAGAAAAAATGCAAATTACCTAACTTCATTTCATTAGTAAGTAGTTTCTCAACTTTAATATGCTGTCATTCACCATGTTCAATTTATTTAAATTAAAAGCGCTTTATTTAGAGAAAATTTATTCTTAAAGGATTCAGGAAAGCTTGCCAAATTTAACGCCACAGGTGTATGAAAAAAAAATCCAAGGATAGGGATCCAAATGACACTTCCCTCAAGGACTCAAAAAAGGACAGTGGAGTAGACTTGTTATTTCAGACCCAGAATCACATAGAGGGTTCAGAGTTGATGATAATGGCATGAAGTCTTCCCCCTACCTCTCATGTTCTAAGCTTTCAGGTTGACCTACCTCTCCTCAATAAGTCCTAAGAGGGGTGGTAAGATTACTGACCCTATCACCAGCCATCCCCATCCACAGTGAGGGGAGGCTGAAGACCCACAGTCAAGCAAACATTGAAATGGACCCAGGTAAGAAGGAAGCATTTGCCCTTTGCTCTTCCTTTCCAGCCCTGCCATCAGAGGATCCAAGGTCCAAAACAGCAAAGACGAGAGGAGGAAGGGAAATACCTTAGAGCCATGTCCCAGCCATAGAGCCATGTTTCTCCGGGGTGGGATGGGGTGGGGTGAGGGTGGGGGAGGCGATACTGCCCCCTGGGGGAACTTTGGAAAACATGTCAGGTTGTTTATTCCACTTTTCCAGGGTTTCTGTGGGTATAGAAGAGAGATGCTAGACACCTTGCATTGCCCAGAACCCCACTGCAAAAGAGAAATGTGCCACATTCAGCATGACTGCCATGTGTTGTATAAGACATTCACACAGGTTAAAACCATATTTATGGTTATTTGAATCTTGACCCTTACTTCATTTTACATAGAAACATAACATGTTTTTCATGGCTGTTATATACACTGAATTTTACAATAATGCATATATTTTATAAGTAAAGGGAAGATTATTCACAATAACTTTTTTTTATTTTCAGAAAATCATGTTCCTCACTGCATCTGTGAGCATGTATCTGTGTCAGTCTGTATCCTCAACTTTGTCCCTGGTGATTCTCCACATAAAAAATCTGACCTTCTGTGATGTCACGACAAAGATTTTCATCTTTAAAGCTCGTCTTTATAATTAGCTGCTTTTTTGTATTCTATAAAGAGAATTGATGAGCCATTCTGAAATATTTCTTGTACAAATGGGCCTTGGAGTTCAATGGCACTCATGGTCACAGAGCCCAGGAAGGTGGGGGCGGGGGCATCACCTATTGTCTTGGTCCTAAATTCCAGAATGAGTTTTTACCATTCAAATATGGACAATGATGGTGACAGCAGCTGTTGAGGGAATAGCTACTCATTGGGATATGGGAGTTAAACACAACATAGGCAAGTTCTGTAAAAACAAGAAACATTTTTTAGTGCTTATGTCCCAATGCATTGAGAATTCTAAAAAAAAAAAAGATTGCATTGTCAAAGTGCAGAAGAAAAAGGCAGATATGCTTAGCGATGCCAGTAAGTCCTGGGGGCTACAAAGAGAGGGGCCAGAACTTCCATGACACACCACGTTTCCAGGTCCTGTAAATGCTTTGGGAGGATAGAGCTCGATGGAGCAGCTTCAGAGTCTTATGCTGTCTTTCAGTTTCCGTTATGTTTCTAATTTATTTTAGAATTAAAATGAGCTAATGGAAATTTCAGCCTGTTTTCTGTTTGTTTTTACACATTATACATAAGTGTGTTTGAAATAGGAATACTTAACAAATAAAATAATTTGTGAAGGGCCAGACTAGAGAGAGATTATTCAAACTACTTTTAAAAGCCCTTTGTCTTATATGGAGAAGTAATTACAGATTCTTTGAAATAGAAATGTTTTCAGCACACTTGAAATATTATTTGATTTATAAGTGTATAGTTTAACACATTTTTTTCAGCAATAAATTTGCTATATAATGCATGATACACTTGTAAACATATGACTATAAAATTAATTATTATGAACTTTTCTTTTTCATTCTTTCATTTTTCTTGGGACTATAAAAGGATAACAGTTAACATTCTTTGTTCATTCATTCACCAAATATTTACTGAAGGTCTACTGTATGCCAAACACGAGTCTAGATGCTTAAGGGAAGAGCAGAGAAAAAAATAGATTAAAAAAATTTGAGTTCAGCCGGGCTTGGTGGTTCAGCCTGTAATCCCCCGCTTTGGGAGGCTGAGGTGAGTGAATTGCCTGAGTCCACGGGTTTGAGACCTGCCTGGGCAACTTGGCGAGACCTCATCTCTACAATAAATCAAAAAAATTAGCTGGGCGTGGTAGCGTGCACCTG
>CAUYQG010296972.1:0-21869 GCA_963574415.1 Tarsius wallacei
AAGAGAAGCCAGAAAAATGAACTTTTATATGGAATTTCCTTATTTTTAAATGTTGGCAACTAATTCAGAATGTTTTCAGAATACTCAATGGACCAAACAAAACATGTCTTTTGGATGGATTCCAGCCCCTAAGTGGCCAGCTTTGAGCTCTGCTGTAGAGCCACAGGAAGCAGAGGAAGGTTTGAAGCAGCAAGGTGATGTGATTGCATGTGTGCTTGCAAAAAATCATCCTGGCCAGTACGTGGGGGACTGACTAGCACAGCGAGAGTCGAGGCAGGGAGGCCAGTAAGGAGACAGCTGCAGGAGCACAAAGAGACAAAAGGATGGTCTTGGAAGGTAACAGCAATGAGGCTAGAGAAGAATGGGGGAAATCACCAAGACGTGGAAGAAAACTGGATGCTAGGGACGACCGGGTAAGGGAGAAGAAGGATCTTAGAAGACTCCCAAGGTCTGGCTTGGGCATCACTGGGCTGACAGTGCCATTTATTGAAATGGAGAAGAGAGGAAAAGGCAGACTGGGGCAGAGGGTGGGGAAATAATGAGGCTAAGTTTAAGTTTAGACATGTTGAAACTAAGGTGTCTGTGGAATAGCCAAGTGGAAATGTCTCTTTGGTGGCTGGCTGTACTCTGGGATGGGTGTGATGGGTGAGAGCATGGGTGCTGGATGGAGCTCAACAGGTGAAGTTATATAAATCTTGGTCCTGCCACTTATTGGTCTTGGGGCATTGGGTAAGTCTCAGTGTCTCTGGAACTCAGTTCTACTCGCCTATAAAATGGGGCAGCACTGCCTAATTCACAAGGTTGTTGCAGACAGATGAGATAATATGTCATAATTACAGTATTGTATCTGGGATTTAACAATGGGTGATTATTATATGAGTCACAAACTCCACGAAGAGGACAGGGCCAAGCATCCAGATGCGGGTGTCATCAGCACAGAATGGTAACTGAAGTCCTGGGAGCATATGGAGACTGAGAGAGTGAGAAGACCAGAGGTGGAGCACCAAGGAACACCATGACACCATGATACCATGTGTGTGTTGGGGGCGGGGGTAGGAAGACGAAGTGACTGAAGCTAGGGCCAGGGGCTGTGTTATGTGAGAGAAGCTCGGGTTTGCTCTAGGAGTAAGAGGCAGGCTCACAGCACATCTGAATCAGAAGCCCTTTGAGGACACAGATCTCATCCCTCCATTTTATAGATGGAGAAACTGAGGCTGTGAGATGGACAATGTCACAGCAAAAGTCGTCACAGTGGAACACTGGAGAAACAGACTCTCATACACTGCCAGAGGACTCACTGTTCAATGCTCCTCTTGCCACTTGTCTAGACCCCCAGCACACCAAGTTGGATTGTCTCTTTCCTTGTCTGTTTCTTCCTCTAGACCCAGCATATCTCAGGGTTGAGAGCCATGACAGGTGGGTGCCCGCATCCCTAGCCTCCAGCACAGTGCCTGGTGTGTGATCCTGTGCTATCCCCTTAAGTCACGTGCATTCCTGTCTGCTGAATGAGTGTTACCTGGGTACCGTGTTGTCACCCTGGCTGCGGGGGCATACAGGGGAAGAGGGGTCCTGGAGAAGCCACAGGTGCTTAGGCTGCCACTCTTCCCACTGCTGGAGACCCCCAGCCATGTTCCCCAGGTGTCCCTCTCCTTCACCCTCCCCTCAGCTCCCCCTCATGGCAGCTTGGCAGTAGTGACAGGGCCCCGTGAGCCGGGTGGTGGCTGCAGGTAAGGAAGTGAGTGTGTGTGTGGAGGGGGGTGTCCTGGGCGGGGAGGCAGCTCAGCAGCCAGCACTGGGAAGAGCTGGGACAAGGCTTCAGCTGCCAGCAAGCGCCCCCTCACTGTGTTCCTCCGCTGTCCTGCCCTATGCTATGGGGGAGAAAAAACACTCAGAAGCTACCAGGGGATAGGTTTCTCAGTGCTCTCACTGCCCCCTGCTCAAACCCCAACTTTAGTGGCATTCATTCAGCATTGCATCATCCATCCCATACCAGACTATTAGTTATCGAGGAAGGGGCTGTTTCTGGATCACCTCTTCACATCCAGCACCTGGCACACAGTAGGTACTCAAAAAAGAATCACTGCATGGGTGAAAACAAATGGCATAAACTTTTTGGAGAATCATAAAAGTATAACCCTTTGATTCAACAATACTACTTTGAAGACCACCATGGAATACCTAAAAGCCCCAACAAACGGCCCTTATTTGCACAAAGGCATTTACACCTGCACTATCTATAATATTGAGAAATTGGAAACAAACCAAATGGGGAAATAAGTTAAGTAAACTACGGTGCTTCAATATTGTGCAACAGTTCACTGCCATTCAAATGACAACCAGATAAGCTATGTACCTGTGTGAAAAAGTCCATGGCTGGTAATGGCAAGTATAAAAGATAGAACACCAAACAGTACACAGATGAGAGAAAACACAATTTAGTCATTTAAAAATAAATGATTTGGGGTCAGACAGCCTTGGGTTTGAATACTAGCTTTGCCACTACCCACAGGAGTGACCTTGGGCAACCTGTGCTGCCCCTCTAAACCTGTCATCCAGTGTACCGACTGGAGGCAACGTCTACCTCTCAGTGCTGGTGAGTGGAATAAGAGAGATATAAAAGTACATATAGCAGCTAGCCTGGCGTGTAGACGGCAGCTGCTATTTTTATTGTGGCAACCACAGCCATCCCATCTCTTATAAAAGACTAAAGAGGTTGAGGAATCTTGTAAAGAGGTGATCTTCTCCATGAAGGGGGACTTCCACTGCTGTTTTCATTGCCCTTTCCCTGTTGTTGGTTCTTTTCGTTGAGGGAAGCAAGGATCAAATATTCCATTTCTTTGAAAAAAAAGAAAAAAAAAAGAAAGTCCTCTGATAACAAATGACCCAGTCTATGTAGATGTATGCAAACTGTATGCAATCGTATATCATTTTCTTTTCTATATACCTGCATGTGACCCTTGGGATAATCCCAGTGAAAAACCAGTTTTCTTATAAAGAAAAATAGATACTTAAGCACTTTCAAAAAAATTCAACACACCAGGCGTGGTGGCTCAAGCCTGTAATCCCAGCACTTTGGGAGGCAGAGGTGAGAGGATTGCCTGAGCTCAGGGGTTCAAGATCAGCCTGAGCAACATGATGAGACCTCATCTCTACAAAAAAAAAAAAAAAAATTAGCCGGGCATGGTAGCACATGCTGTGGTTCCAGCTACTTGGAAGGCTGAGACGGAAGGATAACCTGAACCCAGCAGGTTAAGGCTGCAGTGGCTGTGAGCATGCCACTGCATTCCAGCCTGGGCAACAGAGTGAGACATTGACTCAAAAAAAAAAATTAAACACATAAAGATTTTCCTACTTCAAAAAAAAAGTGAAATTTTCTGCTAGCATCTTCTATCTCAGGAGGAGAAAAGCATGTCAGCTGTAAAGGTAGGGGGAAATCTAGATAATAGCTTTTTCTAAATAGATTTCTGCCAGAAGGAAGCTTTATGAGTCCCAGGAAAGAAGTCAATTGCACCACCAGCAGCCAAGACCAATCCCCAGAGGCCTCCCAGGAGCCCTTTTTCTCATCCTATAAATCCCACCAAGGAAAGACTGACACCAAAAAGATGAGACTGGACAGCATGGCATCCCTTTCTTCAGTCTTCTTCCTCCTTTCTTCAACTCACCCATGTATTCATGCTACTCATTCATTCAACATCTACTGAATCCACACTGGAGACCAGATCCCATGCCAGGCAGTGGGAAGAAAGAGGCAAAGATTGTCCCTGCCCTTGAGAACTGCCTGCAGGTTACATGTGAACAATGCAAAGTGAGCACAGTAAGTAACAGGAACACTGAGGAAAATTAGCTGGAGAAGATGACAGTAGAGTTGAGTTTTGAAGAAGCAAGAAGGAGGTGGTGTAGAGGCTTGAAGGAAGAAAGGAAGGTACACTCCAAGCAGAGGATACAGCAGCCTGAGAAAAGATGTATAGACGTGAAACAGCATGCTGTCTGTGTGTAATAACAAGCAGTTCTGTGTTACTGGAAAGCAGATAACTTTGTAAGAAGGGACATGTGTCAGAAGATGAGGCCGGAGAGACAAGCAGGCGGGGCCGGGCCTTGAAGAACCTTGTTTGCCACCTGGGGAACTTGGCCTTTATCCTATACATGATGAAAAACCACTTACAAGTTTTAACCGGGGGAATGAAAAGGTCAGATTTACGTTTCAGCGAGCTAGACTGCTCAGCAGCAGTGTGGACAATGGACCGGAGGGACACGGCTGAAAACAAGTTTAGACTCTGCTGCAGTGTCATAGTTGATTTGGCAATTTATCAGGCACAAAGGAGACCTCTAGGGTGACCTCCAGGTCTATGACTTCAGTAACTAAGAGGAGGTAATTTAGGGGAGAGGTGAGTTCAGGTTAAGGCACTCAGTGCCTACTGGCTACCACAGCAGATGTCTGTAATAGAGTGTTGCTGTCAAGTCTAGAACTCAGGAAAGGAAGATGGCCTGGAAGCAGAGGATGGGGAGTAGATAAGATCCACAAGGAAGAAACCAGAAAATAAGATTCAAAGACCAAGAATAAAGCCTGGAAAACAGCAACAGTTAAGTGGCTGGCAGAAGGAAGAAGGTCCATGAGAGAACAAGACTGAAGACAAAATTAAAGAGGCAGTCGTAGAATTAGGGGAGAGGTGCCTAGATGTCAAGAGAACATAAAGTTTCAAGAAGAAAGAAAAGATCAATAATAGAAAATGCTCTATCACTTACTCTGACCCATAAATAAGGTAGCCACTTGCCACATGTGGCTATTTACATTTAAATGAATTAAAATTCATTAAAATCAGAAACATGTCCCTCAGTCACAGCAGTCATATTTCAAGTGTTCAACACCCACGTATGCCTAGTGGTCACCATATTGGACAGTGCAGAGATAGACATTTCCATCATCACAGAAAATTATCTTGGGAACAACACTTCTTTAGAGGGGAACAGTAAAGACAGACACTCCCACTGGGTTTGGCAACATGCTGGGCACTGGTCATCTTTCAAATAGCAATTTCAGGAAAGTAGCAATGCAGAAGCTGAGTGGTGAAAGATGAAGAGGAGTTTTCTATGTATACAGGAAAAGGGAATAGGATATGTAAAATCACAGAGAAATCATTAGCCTAATTCCCTAGATTTTCAGTCTCTTCTCTGAATGCCCCCTTCAGCCTTTTGTTCTTACCCAGCCTACCTCTCCCTATAAGGAATCTGCTTCATCCGTAGTCTTCTAAAGCAGGGGTCCCCAATCCTCTGGACCACGGACTGGTACCTATCTATGGTCTGTTAGGAACTGGGCTGCACAGCAGGAGGTGAGTGGCAGGTGAGCAAGCGAAGCTCCATCTGTATTTATAGCCATCGCTCACATTACCGCCTGAGCTCCGCCTCCTGTCAGATCAGCACTGAAAAGCCTGCTTCCATTTCCAGCATCCTATCTTTGTGAAGCAGGGTTTTTTTGCAGTGACAACAACCAAAACAAGATTTAGGTGTAGGCTGGACATAAGCAACAAACTTCCAATGTCACTGTCTCCCATCACCCCCAGATGGGATCGTCTAATTGCAGGAAAACAAGCTCAGGGCTTCCACTGATTCTGCATTATGATGAGTTGTATAATTATTTCATTATAAAGTGCATAGTAAATGTAATGCACTGGAATCATCCCAAAACTATTCCCCCACCCTCAGTCCACGGAAAAATTGTCTTCCATGAAACTGGCTCCTGATGCCAAAAAGGTTGGGGACCACTATTCTAAAGTAGTGACTCAGCCAGGCTCGGTGGCTCAGCCTGTAATCCCACGCTTTGGGAGGCTGAGGTGAGTGGATTGCCTGAGCCCGCGGGTTCGAGACCCGCCTGGGCAACCTGGCGAGACCTCATCTCTACAATAAATTAAAAAAAAAAAATTAGCCGGGCGTGGTAGCACGGGCCTGTAGTTCCAGCTTCTTGGAAGGCTGAGGCGGAAGGATCGCCGGAGCCCAACAGGTTGAGGCTGCAGTGGCCGGGAGTGGCCATTGCACTCCAGTCTGGGCGACAGAGTGAGACTCCAACTCAAAAAACAAAACAAATAATAATAATAATAATAATAAAGTAGTGACTAATTTTTCTCCTTTGGTCCATGTAGGTAGAGTGGATAATTTCTTTCTTTTTATTGTAGTTCCCAGACCACTGGCCCTCCCTCCTTTTTCTTTTTCTTTTTTGAGTTGGGGTCTCACTCTGTTACTCAGGCTGGAATGCAGTGGCATGATCACAGCTCATGACAGCCTCAACCTCCTGTGCTCAGGTGATCCTCCTGCCCCAGCCTCTTGAGTAGCTGGGACTACAAGCATGCACCACCATACCTGGCTAATTTTTATATATATTTTTTTTTGTAGAGACGAGGTTTCACTATTTTGCCTAGGCTAATCTCAAAAACCTGGGCTCAAGTGATCCTCCCACCTCGGCCTCCCAAACTGCTAGGACTGCAGGCATGAGCCACCACCCCCGACCCTCCCTCCTTTCCGTAGTCCACCACTGCCATTCTGCACCAGCTGTTATCTTTCCTTTTTCCAGTTATCTACAGGCATACAGATCATGTCCCTCATTCCTTGAAGATATTAGTGCCTGGCTGGCTCCTCTTCCTAAAACCATTCCTGTCATGTTTCTTGATAATTTCAACATGTGCCTAGATGAACCTTCCAGAATTCTGGCCTCTCAATTCCTTGGCCTGTTCTCCTCAATTATCTCATCCTCTACTGCACCTTAGCCACTCATTGTCATGGTCATGCCTGAGACCTTATAATGATGAATATCTGCAGCCCTTCCCCCATCTCAAAGTTATTACCTTTTCAACTACCACTTATGTCCTTCCAGCTCACTCCCATTAACCATGACCCCCGCACTTCTTTGACCCAACTGGAATCTGCAATCTGTTGGTCCTACCATCTTTTTTTGCTGTCCCCCAAGGCTCCCCCTTCCCTCCTTAAATTCCATGGCCTGATATTCTAATGATCCTTTGCATGCACCTCTGACTCTGTTGTTCCCCTCATTATCGTACTCATCTGAAAAAAATCCAGCCTTGGTTGAATCCCAATCTCCTCCTCCACCTTGTTGGTCCCTCCACAGCTGAATGCGGTTGGAAAAAAACAAACAGTGCTGACAATCCTCATTTCAAAATCATAAACACAAACCTCAAGTGCATCCTTCACGTTGCCAGGCAATCGTACTATATGTCCCCAATTCATTCACTCTGCCACACTCCTAGGCTACAATTTAATATCTTTTCCTCTCATCTCAAATCTTTAATACTTCTATATCATATGCACTCTCAGATGATAACCTTGCTTCCCACTTCACTGAGGAAAAAAGGAATCAGACAAAAACTTCCACAAACTCTCATGATCACGTTGATCCACATATCTGCATCGGTGCCCACCATGCTCTGCCTTCAGCACACCGGCTCATTACCATGGATTTACTGCCAGAGTCCTAGCCAAGGCTAGCCTTTGACTTTGTGTCAAGATTCTGCACGCTCTCACCCACTCAACAGTATCACTCCAGTCACTGTTTTCTCTTTCTCTTACATCAACACTTCCTCGCTACTGGATTATTTCCATTAGCATATAAACTACAGGTACTGAAATAGCTCCCTTTCTAAAATAAAAAACCAACACATGACCTCACTCCTCCCTCCAGCCATGACTTCACTCCTCTGCTCCCCTTTACAGCAAAGCTCTTTGAAAGAATTGTCGATATCAATACTATCCAATATGGTATCTGCTAGTCACTTGCGGCTGCTGGGCACTTGAAATGTGGCTAACTTGAACTGACATGCACTGTTAGTGTAAAATACACACTGGATTTCAAAGGAAATCCAGACAAATATCCTGTCAATAATTTTATATTGATTACATTGTAATAATAATATTTTGGATGTACTGAGTTAAACAAAATATATTATCAAAATTAATTTCACCGAGTTATGTATTTATTTTTGAGTCAGGGTGCCACTCTTTTGCCCAAGCTGGAGTGTAGTGGCACGATCACAGCTCACCACAGCCACAACCTCCTGGGCTCAAGCGATCCTTCCACCTTAGCTTCCTAAGTAGCTGGGACTACAGGTGCATGCCACTGCGTGGGCCTGGGTAATTTTTTGATTTTGTGTAGAGACAAGGTCTCACTATGTTGCTCAGGCTGCTCTCGAACTCTTGGGTTCAAGCAATTCTCCCACCTTGGCCTCTCAAAGTGCTGGGATTACAGGTATGAGCCACTGTGCCTGGCCAAATTTCACCTATTTCTCTAACCTATTTTTAGTGATTACTAGAACATTTGAAAGTACACAAGGAAGTCCTAGTGAGAGCAATCAGGCAAGAAAAAGAAATAAAGGGTATTCAGATTGGAAAAGAAGAAATCAAACTATCTCTGTACGCCAACAACATGATTGCATACCTAGAGAACACTAAAGACTTCTCCAAAAGACTCTTGGACTTAAATGAATTTGGTCAAGTTTCAGGATACAAAACACACAAATCAATAGCACTGCTATACACCAATAGCAACCAAGCTGATAATCAAATCAAGAATTCAATTCTGGGCAACCCCCTCGGGTCTGTGTCCTCCCACTGTGGGAGCTTTTCTGTTCTCTCAAAAAATCCTGCTTTCTAAAAAAAAAAAAAAAAAAAATCAATTCCATTTGCAATAGCAGCCAAAAAGCTAAAATACCTAGGAATATATTTAACCAAGCAGGTGAAAGATCTCTACAAGTAGAACTACAAAACTGTGATTAAATTGCAGGCCGGGCTTAGTGGCTCAGCCTGTAATCCTAGCACTTTGAAAGGCCAAGGCGAGTGGATTGCCTGAGCCCATGGGTTCGAGACCCACCCAGGCAACTTGGTGAGACATTGTCTCTACAATAAGTAAAAAATTAGCCGGATGTGGTAGCACGTGCCTGTAGTTCAGGCTACTTGGAAGGCTGAGGCGGAAGGATCACCGGAGCCCAGCGGGTTGAGGCTGCGGCAGCAGGGAGCATGACACTGCACTCCAGTCTGGGCGACAGAGTGAGACTACAACTCAAAAAAAAATTTGCAGAGGACACCAACAAGTGGAGAAACATCTCATGCTCATGGATTAGAATAATCTACATTATTAAAATGACTATATTGCCCAGAGTAATCTACAGATTCAATGCAATCTGATGTATCAGACGACCGACATCATTTTTCACGAATTTAGACAAAACAATCCTAAAATTAATCTGGGACCGAAAAAGAGCCAGAACAGCCAAAGCAATCCTAAGCAAAAATAACAAAGCTGGAAGCATCACATTATCTGACTTCAAATTATACTACAAGGCTGTAGTAACCAAAACAACATGGTACTGGTACAACAGCAGATACATGGACCAGTGGAACAGAATAAAGAGTCCAGAAATAAACCCAAATATCTACAACTAACTGATGTTTGACAAAGCAGACAAAAACATACACTGGGAGAAGGATACCCTATTCAACAAATGGTGCTGGGAAAATTGGATAGCTGCATGCTAAAAAATAAAACTTGATCCCTATCTCTTCCAATAGACATACATTAACTCAAGATGGATTAAAGACTTACATGTCAGACCTGAAACCATAAAAATCCTAGAAGAAAACCCACAAAAAACTCGTACGGACCCTGACCAAAGAATTTATGCTTAAAACCCAGAAAGCAAATGCAACTAAAATAAAAATAAATAAATCGGACTTAATTAAACTAAAAAGACTCTGCACAGCAAAAGAAATGATCAATAGAGCAAACAGGCAAGCCATAGAATGGGAGAAGATATTTAAAAACCATACATCTGACAAAGGACTAATATCCAGAATCTACAAAGAACTCAAACAAATCAGCAAGAAAAAAGCAAATAGTCCAATTTAAAAGTAGATAAGTGACATGAGCAGACATCTCTCAAAAGGTATACAAATGGCAAACAAACATATGAAAAAATTCCAACACCACTCATCATCAGGAAAATACAAATCAAAACCACAATGAGATACCATCTTACACCAGTCAAGATGGCTATTAATAAAAAATCAAAAAACAATAGATACTGGCAAATGACATGAACAAATATCTCTTAAAAGATGATACACAAATAGCAAACAAACATGAAAAAAATGCTCAACATTACTCATCATCAGGGAAATGTAAATTAAAATCACAATGAGACACCAACTTACAGTAGTCAGAATGGCTATTATAAAAAAATCAAAAAACAACAGATGCTGGAGAAAAGGAAACACCTATACACAATTGGTGGGAGTGTAAATTAGCACAACCTCTATGGAAAGTGGTATGGGGATTACTCAAAGAACTAAAAATAGATCTATCATTTGATCCAGCAATCCCACTACTAGGTATCCACCCTAAGGAAAAGAGGCTGTTATATAACAAAGACACCACCATGCAGCACAATTCATAATTGCAAAGATGTGGAATCAACCTATATGCCCACCAACCCATCAGTGAATAATAAAAATGTGGTACATATACACCATGGAATACTAAACAGCCATTAAAAAAGAACGAAATCATGTTCTTGCAGCAACAACGAATGGAGCTGGAGATCATCATCCTAAGTAAACTGACTCAGAAACAGAAAACCAAACACCTCATGTCCTCACTCGTATGTGGGCACTAAATGGTCACAAAGATGGAAATAATAGACACTGGAACACCAATAATGGGGGGAGAGGGGTTAGGGTTCAGAAACTACCTACGAGGCACAATGTTCACTATCTGAGGAATAGGCCACCTGAGACTCAATTCCCACCACTACACAATATGTCCATGCAACAAATATGCATGTGTACCCCCTGAACCTAAAATAAAAAAATAAAGTACATATGTGGCTCACATGTTTTTATTGGACAGCATGGGTCTATACTCCCTACCTACAATTCCTCTCTTCCTATTCTCTCTCAAACTCAATCTAATCAGGCTCTCTCCCCTCCACTAAAACAGTTCCTATCAAGGTAACAAATGACATTTTCATTGCTAAATCCAATGACCAATTTTCAAGTTTCATCCTATGGTCCCTTAGAATAAAATAGGGTGAAACTAGAGTCAGGGAGACCAGTGAGGAGGCTGTTGTAAAACACCAAATATGGAGGCCAAAGCAACTCTACCTTGGATGTTAATTCACTATGTTGACTTCTGATTAAACCCTGTGTTGGAAAGGTCTCATTTCCCATTTATCTACTGTTCCTTGTGTAAGAGCAGGTACTTACTACAAATCCTGCCCTTAGGTCAAACCACCTTGATGTTATCGTACTTCAGTTGTCCTAAATCCCTTCTGAATCACTCCTCTATGGTACATAAGTCCTGAGTCTGGGGTTAATGGTGCAGGGATCCACCATCTTGTCATGCCAGCGTCTAAGACACACACATGGCTTCTGTTCATAAGTTTCTCTGAAATGTTTCTTTCTAAGAAACTGGCATGTCAGTCTCTCAGCTTCCTCAGAGTTTAGGGGTAGGTTTGAATAGAGCAGCCACCTCAAAACACCAAGTCAGGGGTGATCTGATCCAACTAAAGTTGGAGTAGTGGTACTATCTGGTCTTTAAGAAAAAATAAAAATAAGCTGGAGTAGTGGGAATGAATTTGAAAAATGATCGGGAGGTTGAATTACCAGGATGTGGTCACTGATTGGATGTGGGTGGGGGATAAGAGTAAAGAACCAACAATCAAGTTTAGATTTCTGGCCTGGGTAATGAGTGCTTGGTGGTACCACTCAATAGGATGGGTTACATTGGAGAAGATACAGGTTTGGAGACAGGGAAGAGAATGACAAGTTTAGTTCCTGACAGCAGTGCCATCCCATCTTTGGTGCCCTCCAAATGAGGTGCCTCCACTTCTAGCCTTTGTAAGTTGTAGTTGCCCAGAAAATAGCTCAGCATGACACAACCCCAAGATGATCATAAGTATCTGATTCCCCATTCTCAGTCACTGAGTGCAGGCTTCATCCAAACATTTCAACAAACGAACCCTAACCTCTATTCTGTTTACTGCCCAAGGAAGTGGAGGATGTCCTGGGTTGGGTGTTCACATGGAAGGTCCAGCTTGTCGACCTCCTATCCTGAGATGCCGGAGAATCCATCTAAGCCAGGCTTCCCCTCGAAAAGCCTAGGGGGAGTTGACTGGCCACCCAGCCTACGGCTAGGGCACTTAAAGGCCCACCTTCATCCGTAAGGATCAGCAAGCCAGCCCTCTGCCAACAGTATACAGGGTGAACACCCTGAGCTGGCAAAGAATCCAACGGGTAGACCTAGCCTAGCAGAATAAGCACTAGAATCCAGAGACCTAGAGCCCAAGCTTGTACTCTTACCAAGCTGCTGTGTCACCTTCTTTGTAGATCAAAATTTCTCTAAGCATCAGTGTCCCTCTCAAAGGAAAATCCCAGGCCCTCCCTATTTTGCAGGAGCACTGTAGGGATAGGAAAGTTAACAGAGCATGAGGATACTCTGGAGAAAAGCGCTATTGGAACATAACAACTCACCGCTGTACTACATACAGGTGTGCAGTTAGTATTAGTTGGGTCTCTGGTGAGCATTAAGCAAGAAGCCAAGTCTTGCTTGGATCATTTGAGGCAATGAGGTTTCAACTCCAGTCTGTATCAGAATCCCCTAGGGCAGTGGCTCTCAAACTGGAGTGTACACCAGAACCAGAATCCCCAAGAGGGCTTGTTAAAACCCAGCTTGTTGGGCCCTACCTCAGAGTTTCTGATTCAGTAGGTCTGGGGTGGGGCCTGGAATCTGGAATCTGAGAATTTACATTAATCACAGGTTCACTGGTTTGGCTGATACTGCTAGTCCAGAGACCACACTTTGAGATCCACTGTCCTAGGGAACTTGTGTGGAAAATGCAGATTCCTGGGCCCTGCCCCAGAGACTTGAATCCCGGAGGTCTGGGTGGGCCCTGAAATCTCCATTTTAGTAACAAGCACCTCAGGATGACTGTGACACGTGGGTCCTCTGACCACACAAGAGAAACACTGACTAAAGGGGAAACCTGGAGCTAGAAGATGTACCATGAGGCCTAGGAAAAGCCACCAGTGAAGGGGCCACAATCTGGCCAGGTGTGAGGAGCAATGGCTTCTAAAGGGCAATAAAATCAAGGCAGAATCTACGTCACTTAATCCTTTCTCCCACAAAGAAAGAACTCCTGAGCCCCAATTACTTCCTCCTCAGCAGGGATAATCCAATGATCTTCACAAACTCACCTACATACCCTCTGGCACAAGGCTCAACCCTTGGCCCATTTTTCAAATCCCCCAGCTCCTCCCTCACTCCCTCACCCCTTGGGAACCTTCGGGATTTACCTGAGTTCCTTATACTTTACCCTGCCCCTGCCTGACTGAAAAAGTGAACAGGGAAGCTCATGAAAATGGAGAACTTTTCCAACATCTTAACACTAGCTGGACAATGGACAATGGGCTCGCTGAGATAGAGGAGAAACAGGAGACCCAACCAAGACCCTGAGTTCAATATGACCTTGGGGCCAGTTTTCAAGCTGTCACCGGCCCAAGTGTTTTTGCTTTAACTGGTCCTAGAAACTAACTAGCACAGGAGGTCTAATCCTCACTCTCCAGGTGATAAGCTAAAAGTCCACTCAAGAGAGAGGTACCTTGCCCAGATCAAATGGCACTGGGGTTCTTAAACCCAAATTTCCTAAAATGTTCCCAAAGAACATCTGAATTGCCTGTAGTTCAAATCAATTTTCTTACTGGGTACTAAGCTGGAAATGGCCACTGCTCACAATTCTGAAACAAGGGCTCCCTCTAGTGAAACTGAAAGGGGTTTCCCAGTAGCTTTGAGGCAGGGACTCCTGGCAGCCTTTGAAACACATAAAATAAAAGGCAAAGAAAAAAGGCAAAGGATTACAAAGAAAGCCAATGACAGTAAAACACAAGTACTTTTAAATTTTTATAATATAATGCTTATGTTTCTTTACAAATGCATTTAATCGCAAGATCTGGCAGAGCAAGCCTAATAATTACCATAATTTCAAGGCAGTGATGAGCATAAACATTGCTCTGAGATGGCTGCAACTACTGTAACATGATAGGAAGCCATCTGTGGCTGTGACAGACAACAAAGCCGCAGGTAGGGCTAATACCACTGGTGCTTGTTTCTGCAGTTGTGGGCTACATTTCTGCTAGGGGCCAGTGAAAATAAAAATGTGATCCTCCTCACTCAAGTTAATGGACTCTTTAAATCCTATTTGTGAAATCCAAATTAAGAACTGCTGCCTAAATAAAAACCACAACCAACTAACCAAAAAATACCATGAGGATGAACAAAGGGTACTTTTCAGAGGGGCGCTCTCGAGTGGCATCATTAGCCCTGCAGGCAGCACCAAGTTGTGGACCTAAAGCTGTGCAGGCCCTGTCTTCCACCTGTCCCGTGACTGTCTTCCCTCCCAACCATCCCACTAAATCCTCTGGAAGCCCGATGCCACCATCAACAAATCCCCTGCCACCTTTCCCCTGAATGTCTCTTTCACCCCCTCATCCTAAGGAACCCCAGCTGTCCCCTGAGGGTATCACCTCCCCAGCTGACTGCTCTAAGCAGAGGCTGTTCTATTCCACCGTTCTGTTCCTGCAGCAAGCCTTTGTGGGGGAAGGGAAGTAGAAGATTCCTCTAGTTCTCTATTAGACCTTCTAGATGTTTATCCTTCCCTCATTCTCCTTCTTTCAAGATTCAGCTCCCCCTCTTCATCATTTGTTGGCCTCCAAATCACTATCAGATTCATCCCAGATCAGTGTCACTTAGCTTACTGTCTTTCTTTTTACATTATGCCCCTTCCTGTCAGCATTCTGGGTGATTTCAACATCCATGTGGGCACCTTTTCCAGCACCCTAACCTCACGGCCTCCTGAGCCTCCTCCACTCTACATGTCGGCTCCACCCTACTACCCACAGCCTGACTCTGTCATCACTCTGAACCACCCACCTCTGCTGGGATCATCTGACTACAACCTCCTGTGGTTTCAGCTTTCACATCTTCATTCCTACTGTGATGTGCTCCTAGACCTCCTTGTGACCTCCCCCCATGGGATTCCTCTTTGGAGGTCAGGGTCATGGAGTCCCAGCTCTCTCCTAGACTCCCTTCCATACCAGCTGGGACTCCATGACCCTGACCTCTGGCACTAGCACCCTCAACGCCTTGGTGGGGAGAGGACTCCTCATCCCTCTCTTACCACACTTGTACTTACCCCTCACCACCTCATCCCCGAAGGGTGGTTTGTTAAAGGTGAGAACCTAAGAAACTGCTCAGACCACATTTTATTAGATTAGCAGGCAGAGTCATGGGACACTGGCAAGCAGAAACCATACTAATAATAGCAAACAATTTATATAGCACCAACTACATGATAGGCACTATTATAAGTGCTTTACATACACTAATGCATTTAATGCACATGACAACCCTATGAGGAAGTACTGCTATTATTATTATTTTACAGATGAGGAAATTGAAGCACAGAGAAGTCCAGGAACTTGGCCAAAGTCCCACAGCTAGCAAAGAAGATAAGCAGAATTTGAAACCAGGTAGTCTAGCTTCGAAATGGGCAGCATTTGCTTTTCACCATGTACATCTCAGTGGAACCTGTCTCTTTGGACAGCCAGGCCTGTTCACCTTCCTCTGTGCTCTAGCTTTTCAGGACCTCTGACAGGGTGGGAAGTAAGGTGGGGCCTGATCTACATATCTAGCCATCTTGGACTCTCCGGGTTCAGAGCAGAAAGCTCACTTAGGTGTCAAGACCAAAGCTGCAAGCTCCAGCCCGGCCTGCAAGAGAAGCCCTAAACTAAAGGGCCTGGGTGCCTGCTCAGCTAATTATGAAGTTGCCACTCTGTCTCCTGCTGTTATTCTTTGGGTGACCTGTCCTTGGTTAGAAACTTGAATGCAGAAAAGTGTGTGGTAGGATTAGCAAAACTTTCCCAAATCCCAGACATCCTTCGCTATCTAGATCTTCAGCAACATTGACCCTACTTACAAAGCCCCAACATTGGATGGATTTCCCCCAAGCAGATGTTCTGCTGAACCCAAAACTGGGTAACTGTACCAACCAGCACCAAAAAATCAAATGGATTCCTGTTTCAGGAAGGCTCCTCAGTGCTAGTCACCAATCTTCCAGAGCTATGTTGCCCAATGCAGTAGCCACTAACCACATGTGGCTATTTAAATTTCAATTCAGATTAATTAAACTTAAAATCCAATTAGAAATTCAGTTCCTCAGTCCTCCCAGCCACATTTCAAATGCTCAGGAGCTACATGTAGCTACTGTATTAAACAGAACAGATATAGGATATTGCCATCATCACAGAGAATTCTACTGGACAGCGCTGAGAGAGTCTAGACTTATCTCCTTCTCCCATTTCCCACAGCACTTATTTCTCTTGTCATTACCCTTCTCAATCCAGCATCAAACCCCTTTCACTCTCAGCTGTTGTCATCACCCTGTAATTCATCCACTCCCTTTTCTCCCTAGTACCTTCATATGTTCGCTCTCACTTCCAGCCTTCATGTTAGCAGCTGAACATGCCCAGCCTTGGGAAGAGAGAATGGGGAAAAGGCAAAAGGAGAGTAAAGCAGGGGGAAAGGAGGGATAGAAGGGAGGAAGAGAAACCCTTCCCTTGGCTCTGCAACTCCCTCAACCTCTTCTTCCTTCATGCCCTTAATTTCTTCCACCCCATCCCCACTTCTTCAGAGGCCTGATTTTACTGCACCTCTCAGATCCAATGTGGATTGATTACTACTACTTTGGTGAAAATGTCTGCTGCCTGAGCTTCCAGGATGACCAGCCTCTCATGATATTGCTCTTTCTGAATCTCCTTACAGTCTTCTTCCTCTGTTCACTATTTGCAGGCTGACACTCCCCGAGGCTTTTCTAAGTTCTATTTGATTCCCACCTATTTAGTTACTCAGGACCACCTCACCCACTCCAATGCTTGTATCCACTACTTCTACACAATTGTTCCAAAGTTGGCCTCTGGCCTAGCCTCCCATGAACAGTTCAGAATATAATATCCTACTGCTTCCTGTACATCTTAACCTAGGTAGCCTAGAAGCACCTCAAACTCAAGTAAACTCATCTTCTTCCCTGCTCTGGTCTGAACGTTTGTGACCCCTCCCCCCAAAAGAATTAATGTTGAAACCTAATCACCAATGTGATGGCATTAAGATGTGGAGTCTTTAGGAAGTGATTAGGTCATGAGGTGGTGCCCCCATAAATGGGATTAGTGTCCTTATAAAATAGGCCCAAGGGAGCCTGTTTGTCTTTTCCACATGTCAGGATGCAGTGAGAAGATGCCATCTAAGAGGAACGGGTCCTCAGTAAACACTGAATCTGCTGGTGCCTTGATCTTGAATTTCCCAGCCTCCAGAATTGTGAGATATAAATATTTATAATATTTTTGCTACAGCAACACAAGTGGACTAAGACACCCCTTAAAACATGTTCCTTCCTTCTGTTAGTGGTGTTAGAGTGCCCCCTCTCTGTTAGTGGCTCTCTATTCCACCTAGTCACCCAAATGACTGGGGCCTCACAGACTTTACCCTCCTCCTTATTCCATAGAGTCTCAATGATAATAACCATTATTGATTAATTCAATCAATATTTGTCATTAACTTAATTAGTTAAAATAAAAAATATCCTATGTTGATTGTATATCCTTATCTCCGGAAAGATTAAAAGATGTGACTACTGCCACCTAGTGGCAGCCCACAGAAAAACGTCAAATGCTGTAGGTGGCTGGGTACGGTGATTGAGCAACACAGCAAGACTTCATCTCTACAAAATTGAAAATAAAAAATTAGCTGGGTGAGGTGGCATGAGCCTGAGGTCCTAGCTACTCAGAAGTCTGAGATAGGAGGATCATTTGAGGACAGGAGGTCGAGGCTGCAGTGAGTGATGATCCTGTGAAAAGCCACTACATTCCAGCTTGGGCAAAACTCCAGTTTGAAGATTCTGTCTCCAAACAAACAAAAACAGAAGGTAAAGTAATGGGATCAGAGTCTAAGTGATGAGAAATTAGGTAAAAGAGATAGGCAAGAGTCAAATTATACATGGTCTTGTATGCCACATAAAGGAGTTTAGTCTTCATCCTGGATGGCATTTGTAAGCAGTGGAACAAAATCTGATCAGATTTGCTCTTTCTTCAGAAAGGTCATTCTGGAGACTGTATGGAGGACAGACTGGGTAGTAGTTAAGGTATAGGGAGAGAAAGGATAAAATAAAATGGTCCTGCTAACAGAGGCTGAGAGCCTGGACTAGGACATGGGTGGTGAGGATGGAAAGGAAGGGTCAAATTTGTAAACAAACTTGCAAATTTGAATAATCAGAACTTCCAAACAGATCGATAAAGGGGATGAAGCAGAGGAAGGGAACCAGGATACTGCCTAGGCTTTGGCTTTGGCAATGGATAAAGAGTGGAACCACTAACCAAGGCAGTAAAGAGAGGAGGAGGGGGAAGAGCAGGCTGGGAAAAGGGGTACAGAAATTAGGAACTGGATTGTTATTTTTGAAGTATCTGTGGTGCTTTTCGAGCCTGCATTAGCTCTGTTGACAGAGAACACCAGGATCTATGGAGGCAGGCAGAGCAAAGGAATCCAAAGAGAAAGAGCTGGAAAACTAAGAGAACCTGGAGAGAGAAGTGTTCTGGAGCCCAAGGGAGAAATAAGCATCTCAAAGGAGGAAGTGCCAGCAATGTAAAATCCACTGACAAGCATGCACTCCATTCTTGCAAAGTCCTGTGGTTTAAGAATTGAGCAAGGCTCAATCCTGACCTCTGGATCCCACAGTCTAGCTGGAAGACAAATGTGTAATTAACGAAAAGCAGAACTGTAGTTAATAATAATGATAATAGCAAACCAATATGCAGCAGTTTTCATGTACTGGGTATGGTTCTGTATACTTTACATAAATTAGCTCACTGAATCCTTACAATACCCTATGAGGTAAGTACTGTTACTACCCCTATCTCACAAGTGAGAAAACAGATATAGAGGGGGTAAGGTACCAGCCCAAATGCCAGAAGTACATAGCAAGTGGCAGAGCCAGGATTTGATCCCACAGTCGGTCCAAATTCAGCAACTCCACGAAGAGGCAGCGAACCAGTACCCCTTGGTTACAAACGCCAGGTTAAACTGAAATGCAGGCCAGGTTCGGTGGCCTGTAATCCCAGCACTTTGGGAGGCCGAGGCAGGTGGATTGCCTGCATCCGCGGGCTCTAGACCAGCCCAGGCAGCTTGGCGAGATCTCGTCTCTACAATAAATAAAAAATTAGCCAGCCATAGTAGTGCATGCCTGTAGCTCCAGCTACTTGGAAGGCTGAGACAGAAGGAACGCCTGAGCCCAGCAGGTCAACCCTGGGGTGGCCGTAAGTGTGCCACTGCAATCCAACCTGGGCGACAGAGTGAGACTCCTACTGGAAAAAAAAAAAAAAAACTCACATGCAGATGTTCCTCATCTGTGTGGTGCCATGCACTCCTTGGGAAATATGAGGAAGTGTAATGGCTCCTTCTCAGAATAAATTTTTTAAGTATATAAAATATATATGATTATAAAAGAAGACAATCTTGTTGAAATATAACTACCAAAATACTTTTAAAGACAAATCCATTTTCAAAAATGTTGAAGTAACGAATGTGAATGATTTTCTGAGATATCTGCAGCAACTGTAGTATGAAAGGGAAATATGTGTGATTTACATTAACAACATGCCAAGTGCCGTTAATGTAACTGGTTTGTTGGGGACATCCCTGAGCAGAGGGTCAGTCACTCATTCATTCAGCCCTTACATACCAAGAAAAAAAGAAAAATGCCTGTCCTCAGGTAGACCGGCACGTAAAGAGACACCTACATTTGCAACCAGGCAGGCAGGGGTGCCTCTATGTTGCCTCTCTGTGGTGTCAGATTCGGACAGACTGTGGGTTCAAATTCAGATCTAAACTACACAGAAATGGGAAAATTCTGCAAGGCAAAAATAAATCATAAGCAAAGTCAAAAGACAACAAAACTGGAGAAAATATCTTCAGAAATAACTCAATATTTATATATGGAGAGCTCTTAGGAGTCCTTTTTTTTTTAAGGCCAAAAAAAAAAAAGAAAGAAAGAAAGAAAATGAGTGCCTGAGAGGAGCACGTAGTTCAAAGAAGGGGGAATCAAATGCCAATTTTAAACATATAAAAAGATACCCAGCTTCATTCAAAGTAAGAGAAATTCAAATTAAAACTGAAGAGATACACCATTTTTTAACCCATCAGATGAGCAAAATCCAAAAATGGGAAATACACGCTTGGTGAGGCTATGTGAAAACAGGCACTTGCATACGTTGCTAATAAACATTTAAACTGGTACAACATTTATGGATTTGGAAATAGCCATCAAAATTACAAATGCATATACTCTGATTCAGCATTGCCACATAAGGGGATTTAGTCTGTCATTATACTTACATACACACAAAGTGGCACAGGAACCAAATCATTCAATGCAGGGTTATTTATGTTAGCAAAAGATTTGAAACAACCTAAATAGCAGACTGGATAAATAAATCCTGGTATAGTGTTATAATTTTAATACTAGAACCCAGCTGGACTCAGTGGTTCAGCCTGTAATCCCAGCGCTTTGGGAGAACAAGACAAGTGGACTGCCTGAGCCTGTGGGTTCAAGACCAACCCGGGCAACTTGGCGAGACCTTGTCTCTACAATAAATCAAAAAATTAGCCGGGCGCAGTAGCATACACCTGTAATTCCAGCTACTTGGAAAGTTGAGGTGGAAGAATCACCTGAGCCCAGCAGGTCGACGCTGGGGTGGCCGTGAGTGTGCCACTGCACTTCAGCCTGGGCGATGGAGTGAGACTCTGACTCAAAAAAAAAAAAAAAAAAAAAAAAACCAATCTAGAACCCCAGAGCCATACTACTGGGTACAAATCCTGGGTTTGCCACTTACTATCCGAGCATCAGTTTCCTCATCTGTAAAGGGAGATAACAGTAACACCTACCTAACTGAGTTGTGCTGGGGATTAAATGAATTAATGCATGTGAAGAGCTTCAAACAATATCAGGCATGTAATTGTGGCATATAAAGCGTTACCATTTTTATCATACTGTATTCTATCATCCACATGATTAAATACTATACTCCTACAAAAAAGGAAGCTTCCTATAGGCTTACATGGAAAGCTCTCTTAGAAACACTGCTAAGTAAAACAGCAACAACAACAAAAATTGTATATACAAGGGTGAGGGCCCCCCAAAAATGGAATTATCTTTAGGAGGGCAGGATCCTTGTAGTATGCTCAGAATTGTTCTTCCAGATCAAACGGTCAACTAAAGTTTTTATCTGGAAGATTTGTGATGATTGCGTCATGACTAGCAGAAGAAACATCCTGAGTTGTGCAAACAGATGACTGGTTCTTCCAGCATGACAACGCACCTGTCCACACTGCCCTGAGTTGAGTGTTCAGCAGTTTTTGACAAAAAACAGCATGACCCCTGTGCCCCACCCTCTCTATTTGCCAAATCCTCAAAGGGAAACGTTTTGCCAATGTGGAAGAGGTGAAGCACAAAACAGCAGAAGCACTGAAAGTTATCAACATTGACGAGTTCAAAAACTGTTTTGAGCAGTGGAAAAAGTATCTCAGTAGGTATACTGCATTAAATGGAGAGTACTTTGAAGGTGACTGAAGTTTAAACTTGTAAGAATAAATACACAATTTTTAAATAAATAAATTCCAGGTTTTTTGGGGTTCTCCTCATATGCTATTTGGGGATGCATATCTTGAAAAGGGGGAAAGTAAAGGATTTAAAATTTTTATTTATAGGCTGAGTACA